>QANX01003182.1:0-76681 GCA_003254975.1 Ochetophila trinervis
TTTTTTTACTTTAATTTTATCATTTATTTTTCGGAAAAAGCTGAAAGATGTGATAACAACAAAATAAAAATTAAACACGAGGAAAATAAGTGGTACTAATTTCCTTTCTGATACCAATAACAACAAAAGAATGCTTAAATCCTTTTTTATTTTTCCCTCCTTTTTGTAAAGTTTAAATGCAAAGTAGAAAAAATAGAGTGATCCTAAAAAGAACAAAAAAAGATAAAATAAACAATGTGTGTAACTCTGCTTTCTAAAGTTAGCTTAAATCATAGATGTAGATAACATAGCACTGCAATCTGGAATGTAATGAATGAGAATTAGAACTTGATTGCGTAAACATATAGTTTGCAAAAACTGTACAAAAATGAATAATTAACAATAAATATTTAACTACAAAAGAGCTATATATATAATCGAGTAATTGTTCATAAATCAAAAATATGCTCTGCTTTTGAGCTCCTTCTCAAATTCCTCTACATTAACTCACAAATGAAACTTTTGATAAATTTGTCTGAACAAATTATTTAAACCAACAACAAAAGAAATTATGATTATGATCTAAAAGTTTCTTGAATAAAATTTGTTGTCAAAGACAATGTTTAAACAAAATAATATTAATAATAATAATAATAAAATAAAAGTATCCTTGGGTCAAACAATGGATTTATTTTCATTTATAAAAATTTTAATATTAAAAATAAAATAAAATATTTCAAATTAAAATTTATCAAATAAATTGCAGTTTTATTGGTGATGATCACCAATAGTTACAAATATCAAAATTTATTGTGCCACATCATCAAATAATATAATAATATGGGTAAGGTATAATAACATGGTATAGTATATATATATGTGTGTGTGTGATTTTTCTCTCATCCGGGATCGTGCAAAATTTGTCACTAATATATACTATTAGTGACACTTATATAACTAATAGTAATTATTAGTGATAAATTTTATACAATCCCAGACCATAAGTTTCGAATAAGAGAATAATTATATATATATATATATTAAATGTACGTTCGATCAAATGAATCGTCTTTAGACGTTCTTTCCTCAACTGTGTAAATTGTATGGATATGGACTATGTAAACAAACTTATCACTACTACTAACAAAGCGATAATTTTTTATTTTTAAAAAATAAAAAATTGTCACTTTGTTACTTATCAACGGGGTTAGACTATAGTGAAACTCCAAAAAGTTTCATGGCTAATAACCTATTTTTTTAAGTAACAATTTCTATAGTAAGTAACATTTATCTATAATAAATAATATTTTTTCATAACCAATAATATTTAAACTATAATATATAACATTTGATCTTTAATGAGTAACATTTGTTTATAATGAGTACAGTATCTTTAACGAGTAGTATTGTTTATAACGAATCATATTTTGAAGAGTTTCAATGAAACTACAAATAAAAAAGTTTCACTACACAAATTCTCCAACTTCTTGATCATTGTGCCACATGTTTGAAGTGGATATATGGTGAATGGTGATAATTCATATGAATAAGTTGTATTTGTGTCAACATATTTATTTAAAATTATTGATGATGTCAAAAATTTTAACTTTGAAGCACATTTTTAATGTATATGTCAAATGAGTTGACCCACTTATCCCATTTAATAAAATAATTATATTTATTTTATTTTGATAAAATAATATATTTAGTAACATATTTATCAATTATTTTTTAAATTTTTGCATAACAACATAATTTATACTTTACTTATATTATATTTATTTCACATTTAATATAGCATATCTTCTATATTTTGGTGTATGATATATAAAATATTATATATATTAAAATAGTTATTTTTAACCTGTTGTGCCATTAATTTCGCATTAAGCAGATTGATATATTATTTACTTATTTATAATTGTGTTAAATATGTTGACACTAATAGTATTTTTAGTGAGTCATTTTTCGAATTGAGTTATTTTGTCCAATCTTAAATGGCACTTATGTTTACTTTTTTCTTCTCTTGTAAATATTGTTGTGCTTATATTTTTTTTGGTGAATAAAAAAGATTGAAGAGAAGTTAGTGTATTCTTTACAATCCTAAAAGATTGGATATATCCATCCACGTTAATTAATTTTTTCAATTTACGTTTCGCAGTTATATATAGTTCAGCCAAAAAAAATTTTATATTTGACGCCGATAATGGAAACACTTAAACGTTAACTTTGGCCCTTGTCGAATAATTCAAAAGCCCTTACCAACCCACCTGGTTGATTGGGGGGCCGTGCTACCTTCGTTACAAAAACCAATTGCAAAAGCAATTTATTAACATGCAAGCTACTACGATTTAAAAAAAAGAAAAAAGAAAAAAGAAAAAGGGAACTACTATTACTTTCTTTCTTCTTCTTCTTCTTTTTTTTTTTTTTTTTGATGAAACTTCTTTTTTTTTTTTTGGTACTTGATACTACTACTACTTGAATTGACTATTATGCAGCTAGTCATATATTAGTAGCTCCTACCCATTATATTTTGTTTTCTTTCTTTTCATTTTTAAATTTTTTCGAAAATTAAAACTATACGTATCATTGAATTGTTCTTTTTTACTATTAAAAAGATGATGTGTAGTTAACGTAATAATTTTTGGAACTTACGGTATGTTGTTGTATTAGTTATGTTCCTAATTTTGTAGTCCATAATATTTGTAAATTAATGAATTCTCATTTGTCACAAGGGTTGTTATCAAATCTGCCATGAATCTCTCTCTAGTGTATCTAATTATCAAAAAAAATCAAGCTATTCTCTCTCAAAAAAACTATCCGATAAGGAATATAACTCTATGGCATTTGTCTCTGGTTAATTCTCAGTGATCAAGAATAACTGCCATCTGATTTTCAGAATCACTCCAAAATTTTTCGACTGGTTTTCTCGTTTCTACATCAAGATGACAAACACTCACAACAAAATAGTGGATTTACAGGAATCCTTGAAAGCTCTCAAAATCCAACCCACAGAGGAGAACCCGGTCATTAATGTGGAAAAAGTCCTGCTGGGAAAACTAGTTACAACTAGGAAGTATAGCCGGAATGCGTTTGCTAAAACTATAGTGGAGGCTTGGAATTTGGATTCCAGAGTTCGGCTGGACAAACTCGATGAGAATACCTTCAAGTTTGTCTTCGGGATAAAAAGAGATAGAGATTATGTTTTTCAAAACAGACCCTAGTCTTTTAGTGGAATGCATCTCATCCTCAAAGAATGGGAAACTGATCAATCCATACATCAGATTACCTTCGAAACTACAACCTTCACGGTAATAATCCATGGCTTCCCTCCAAGCTACATGCATGAAGGAACGGCAAGATTGATTGGGAACAAACTAGGCAAGGTGCACGAGTCTTCTTTCACAAAAAAATTTATTATAGCTAGCAGATTTATTAAATTCAGAGTAGATATTGCTGCCAATGATCCAATCCCGGGAGGTTTCTTTTTCAAAAAAAAGGAAAATGAAGACATCTGGATACAATTTAAATTTGAAAAACTAGCAGATTTTTGCTATACTTGTGGAGTTTTGAGCCACGTTACAGGAAGGTGTAAGCTTTCATCCCCGACCATGATCTCCTCAAGGAACAGTATTAGAGCTAAACTTTATGGTCCCTGGCTCCGGGCCCAACATCCTGGAAATTTGATGTTCATCAACCCTGTGGAAGATGATGAACAGTTACCGGCACAGATCTCAAAAGGGAAAGCAATCCAAAACTCCATTGCGTTTCAGGACGGCATGGGTTCAGTAGGAGCTAAATTGACACAGACTACTAATATTGAAGGGCTCGAAAAATCAAATCCCCATGAGAAAATTCAGGCAGCAAGACAGATGTGTCCTGAAGTTGAGGCATTACACGCCAAGTTAGACAATCAAGTTCTATTTCAAATGGATGATCTCAAGGCCTCAATGCTCCACCAAGTCAGAATTACCAATTTTGACCCACAAGTTCTTGGACAGTGGGCCGGAGACATGGTAAAGAGCTTTGCTACTTTTAAAGCCCACTAGAGAAAAGATATGGATGGTCTTCCATTAGGCCTTATAGGTGAAATTGGGCTTGGCACTTCAAGTATTATAAGAGCTTCTGGATCAAAAGTTGACAGACCTAAAAATGGGCCTATCCCACGCAAGAGAGCATCTGAGGCTATTGCAAACTCACCTAAAAGAGCTTTGCTTCTGTCTTCAGTGGAGAGACACCCCGAGAGACTTTTTAATGATGTTTATAACTTTGAGTCCCCGCTTCTAGATAATGAGACAGCAAGATTTATAAATGCCGAAGGAGAAACATCACCAGACCTAATAGACTTGTCCTCTTCGGCTTTAACGACTACATCGGTGGGTTTCAATCTAGGTATCAATGACTAGAGCGGTAAACGACAATCCAATCGCAGATGGAAAAAAGACGCAAGAACCTCCAACTCTCCCAGTAACGCAAGGCCAAGAAGAACAAGGGAACGGGGCCAAAATTCCAGCTCCAAACGGGATTTTTAAATGGCCTAGGAGGCGGGCCTGATCAAGCCCTTCCCCATTTTTTGAACATTCTCTCTTGGAATTGTCGGGGAATTACTCATCCAAATTCGATCAACTTGCTGCACAATCTTGTAAAGAAGCATGAACCTTCATGCGTCTTTCTGATGGAAACAAAATGTGAATAATCTAAGCTTCAAAAGGTATGTAGGAAGTTGGGTTTCAGTTCTTCTTTCTTTGTTAATCCCATTGGTTTAGCTGGGGGCTTGGCCCTGTTCTGGAATAATTCAATGAATATGGAAATTATCTGGAACTTTGGGAGAATGATTTATGGTGAGGTTGCCGATGCTAACGGGGAAAATCGTTGGGGATTATTTGCATGCTATGGCACTCCCTACACTAGTCAGAAACGAGATTTCTGGGAAAATTATGGAAATTCCATTAGCAAAACTAAGCTACCTTGGCTTTTGTTTGGGGATTTAAATGAGATAATGAACAAGAATGAGAAGCTGGGGGGAAGACAATTCTGGAGGAAAAAGCTATATATGAAACCAGTCATGCAGAACTTGGGCGCTATTGATTTAGGATTCCATGGTAAACGGTTCACATGGGAAAATAATCAGGAGGGCAAAGGCTTCATTAAAGAAAGATTGGATAGAGCCTTTGCCGATGAATTTTGGCTCCTCCGGTTTCCCACAGTTTCTGTAGCTCATCTGGTTAAGGAACTTTTTGACCATTGCCCAATTCTAATCTCCATGGGAAAAAGGACTAAGTTTGGTAACAAACCTTTTAGATTTTTACAAGCTTGGACTACTGATGGTCAAAGCCACTAGGTTGTTAGTCATGTGTGGAATCAAGACAATAGCCATAGCCTTTGGAGTTATAATTTGAACAGAAGCTTATACAATACTACATGTGCCCTTCAAAGATGGAATAGGGAGAGTTTTGGGTATGCTCAGTTAAAGATTAAAGAGCTGGAAAAGCAGCTGGATCACATTCAAGTTATTGAGGAAGAAGATCATCCTTCGGCTGAACAAGAAAACATCATACAGCTTCTGCAAATTCAGCGGAATAGACTTGAGTCAATCTATAGACAAAAATAAAGAGAAACTTGGCTAAGACAAGAAGATCAAAATACAAAATTTTTCCACCTTAGCATGATGATAAGGAGGCGCCAGAATAGAATTGAGACTCTCAAGGATGGCCAACGATAGATCACTGATTTAAAGGAAATAATTGGTTGCTTGAAACAGAATTTTATGGACCGCTACAGAACCGGATCTCCCACTTTCCCGGAGGACCTAAATGGTCTTGGAAGCAAGGTGATTAATGAAGAGGAAAATCTGGAGCTAATTAGATGCCCAACTGACGAGGAGATCAAAAAAGCAATCTGGTCTTTGCACCCTCTTAAAAGTCCAGGCCCCGATGGTTATCCCAGAATTTTCTATCGGACGTATTGGAACACTCTAAAAGACAAAGTTTCAAATTTTGTGAAGGAATGCTTTCTGCTTAGGAGGATCCCAACTACAACTAACCAAACGTTCATTATGCTGATTCCTAAAACTCGAAATTCGACCAGCTTCAACAACTTTAAACTGATCGGGCTTTGCAATTTTGGCTACAAAATTGTAGCTAAAATTTTGACTACCAGACTAAGCAGAGTGATCGACAAAATCATATCCCCCCACCAAGATGCTTTCGTGAAGGGTTGTTGGATAGCCAAGAACTCCATCATTGCGCAAGAAATTGTTCATAAGATTAAATATCATAAAGGGAGAAAAGGGATAATGATGCTCAAATTTGATCTCAAGAAAGCATATGACAAGTTAGAGTGGTCTTTTCTTGACAAAGCTTTAGAATGCTGGGACTTCAACTCCGAATTCAGGGAACTAATCTCGAGCTGTATTGGATCAATTCAATACACGCTGCTTATTAACGAGAACAAAACAGAGCCTTTCACTCCTCAACGAGGCCTTAGGCAAAGGGATCCTTTATCCCCTCTCATGTTCATTTTAAGCTTAGAATTCCTTTCTAGACTTCTTCTCACCCAAGAAAGAGAAGGAAATCTTCATGGGATCAAAGTTGACAGGAATGCACCAGCAATTTCCCATCTTATGTATGTTGATGACCTTCTGATCATGTGTAGAGCTGATGAAAATGAAGCTTTAGTGGTCAAAGACTGTCTAGATACCTACTGTGAGTGGGCCGGGCAAGAGATCAACAAGGATAAGTCAACCATCCTCTTCTCCAAAGCAGCAGACAACAGAACCAAGAGAAGGATAATGACCCTGGTAGCTCTAAAGGAAATGGGGCAAAATTCTACATATCTCGGGAACTACCTCCTAACTGGGAGGAACATTTATAAAGGCTTCCATCAAATTAAAGAGAAAGTGAAAAACAAGCTTCAAGGATGGAGAGCTCACACTCTCTCAAAAGCAGGAAAGGCCACCCTTATAAAATCAGTGGCCCAGGCTATCCCCACTTATGTAATGTCTACTTCCATCCTCCCTAAGAATGTTACCACCGACTTGGACAGCTACATTCGCAAATTTTGGTGGGAATCGAAAGCCAACTCTACAAAGTATTGTGCTCTAACATCTTGGCAGGAGATATGCAAGCCAAAGGATCTTGGAGGACTCGGTTTTAGAAGATTTCAAGACTTCAACATTGTACTGTTGTCCAAGCTTACGTGGGGTATGATCCAAGATGATAGTAAATTATGGTCCTCGATGTTGAAAGCTTAATACCTTAAAGGAAGGTCTATCTTCGAGCACAAAGTTCCTAGAGGCTGCTCAAGGATTTGGAGGGGCATCATGGCTGGTAGAGAATTGATAAAGAAAAATTCCTGCTTCTTTATTGGCAATGGTTTTGATGTTCAGCCTTTCGCAGACCCTTGGATCTCCAACTGGCCGTTTGGAATCCCCCATACAAGGACTGGGATTAATCTTAGGTCTTCCCATAGAGTGGCTGATTTCAGAAATATTGAAAGACAATGGAACCTAGAGCTCCTACAAAACACCTTTACCGCAGAAACGGTGCAAGCTATTTTGAAAATCAACTGGCCCCAATTTGAGAGTATAGATACTTTAATTTGGCGAGGAAATGACAGAGGACTCTTCTCGGTAAAGAGCAGCTACAGAACTTTTTTTGCAGAACAACAACCAATTGATGAATGGAAGAATTTATGGAAACTAAAAATCCATGAGCGCCTCAAGGTTTTTTTGTGGAGAGTTAAAGCTGATGTTCTACCTACTCGGGCCCTCCTATCTGACCGTTTTCAAAATGGTGAAAGATGGTGCCCAGTCTGTGGCTTTGAGAAGGAAACTAGTTTGCATTTATTCTATTCCTGCCCCGGGATGAAAGCCCTGGCTTTTGGAAGCAAATGGGGATGTATGCTGGAAAATTGGAATATTACAAACTTTCAACAGCTGGTTTAACCTTTGTGTGAACCCCCCTAACAATTTATGGCTTGGGTTCAAAGATAAGGATTCCTTTACTGTTTTTGTTAGTAATTTGCTTTATGTTGTGTGGACTAAAAGAAACAATATGCTACATTCGAAAAAAGATGGTCTAGGTGCTGCCATTGTGTTGCTTAACAGGTTGGTAGAGGAGTTCACTGATGCTGAATCTCATGACCGGCCAGGAAGATTCCAGCAAACAGAGGAAAAATGGAAATTGACACCTTCGGGTTTTTTGAAAGTTACCATTGATGCTAGCTTTGTTTGTGGTAAAGCTGCTATTGCTATGGTTGTTCGGAACTCAAGTGGAAGGGTGCTAAGGTTGAGCTCCCAGCTCTGTGAATGCAATGATGCTCATGAAGCTGAAACTTTGGCTCTAGATTGGGCTGCAAAAAAGCTGGAAGAGGAAAATTGGGCATACTTAATATGGTCCTCTGATGATATTACTTTGGTTAATGACATCAAGAAGAAGGAGGAGCCTTTAGCTTGGAACCTGAGAAGCAACATGCTCCAGATTCGGGAAAGGTTTCAGAAGTCCAGATGGTCCATTGAATGGAACCACAAAACTTCCAACAGGGTGGCCGACTGTACTGCAAAATTGACTTTGAAAACCTCTATATGTTTTGATTATGTTTTCAATTCTCAGGGAAGACTCCATAGTGAAATATCCACTCTTGTTGAGAAGGATATTTTGTATGCTTTCTGATGGGAGCCTCTTTCTTGGTTTTGTTGTTTTCTGTGTTTTTTTTTTTTGTTTCTGCTGTGCTGTTTGCTTTCTTTCTCAATGATGGCTGAAATAAATTCTTAAGCGTAGATAAAATAAAAAAAATTTTAAAAATAAATAATAAACACAGTGAGTTAGAACTGATGTGGCACTTTTAAAACAAATGATGTAAATTGAGCGAGAGGGGTACCAGCTGAGCTGGTAAGTGGTAACCACGGAGGTATTAAAGATTTTCTCTTAAAGTAGAGTCGGTTTTTGTTCATGAATGCCACTTGTAAGAAAGATGATAACAAGGCGAACGAATTCTAGACCCTTCGTACCCTATCTCCTTCGCACGTGTCTCCATTTTTTCTCAGATATTTTCTTCTTCTTCTTCTCCATATATACTCTGCACTCTCTTCTCCTTACCTTCACGGATCCTCTGCAAACCCTCCAACATTTCCAAACGACATCTCGTTTCTGTTCCAGTTTCTATCATCAAAATCATCCATGGCTGCCACTCTTACTTCCTCTCTCTCCTCCAAGACCTCTCTCTTTGAGTCCTCCTTCCATGGCGCTCCCGTTTCGCCTCCTTCTGTCCGTCTCCAGCCCATGAAAGCTGCTTCTTCTCAGAAAAATAGTCTTTCCGTTTCTATGTCCGCTTCGTACGATTTGCAGAGCTTCAAGTTCGACCCCATCAAGGAGTCCATTGTCTCGAGGGAGATGACCCGGCGGTACATGACGGACATGATCACGTATGCCGATACTGACGTGGTGGTCGTGGGTGCTGGATCGGCTGGGCTTTCCTGCGCCTACGAGCTCAGCAAAAACCCCTCCGTTCAGGTCGCTATCATCGAGCAGTCCGTCAGCCCTGGTGGTGGCGCTTGGCTCGGTGGCCAGCTCTTCTCTGCCATGGTAATGCCGTCAGATCTCTCGGACTTCGTTATATATATATATATGTATATCTTTGTCATTTTCTGAATCTAGATAAAAGAATTAAAAAATAATAATTTAGTATTTTCTTGAACCCATTTTGACAAACATATGTTGGGCAAACATTTATGAATTTTTACTTCGTAAATACATGTATATTGAGGTTGAATTTGTAGAGTAATATTAAGTTTTATATTTAAAACAGGTAGTGCGTAAACCAGCCCATCTCTTCCTGAACGAGCTGGGGATCGACTACGATGAGCAAGACAACTATGTGGTTATCAAACACGCAGCTCTATTCACCTCCACCATAATGAGCAAGCTCTTGGCACGGCCAAACGTGAAGCTGTTCAACGCTGTGGCGGCTGAGGATCTGATTGTGAAGGAAGGGAGAGTTGGTGGGGTGGTCACCAACTGGGCGTTGGTGTCCATGAACCATGACACTCAGTCTTGCATGGACCCCAATGTTATGGAGGCCAAAGTTGTGGTTAGCTCTTGTGGGCATGATGGACCATTTGGTGCTACTGGTGTCAAGAGGTTGAAGAGTATTGGGATGATTGATAACGTTCCTGGAATGAAGGCTTTGGATATGAATACTGCAGAGGATGCGATTGTTAGGCTTACAAGGGAGATTGTTCCTGGTATGATTGTTACTGGCATGGAAGTTGCAGAGATTGATGGAGCTCCAAGAATGGTAAATTCTGCATCTCTATTAATTTTTCTTTTGTGGGTATTCTTTGCTTTACTAATTAAGGTTATGGTTTTGAGCCTGCTATTGATCTGATTTGAGTTGTTGGCGGCAAATCTGTCCATGGATAGAGATAAGACATAACCTAGTATGAGACCCTCAATCATGGAAGGGGTGGCCTAATCTTGATTTAATTTGCAAGCCCATCATTATCCATGATAATATTGTTGTTTTTGTTGGGGTCCTCTACCTTTTACTTTTTTGTCCTTGGTGGTATATATATTTGCACTTTGAAAGATTTTTGAGGTGCCCCTCAATGATAAAAAGTTGAAAGAGACTATGCTACCAAAATCTTTTTCCTTTTCTTTTTCACCTACTTGGTTTGAGTGCGCCATTACAGGTGCAAAATTAAAGAGGGTGACTGATTTGTAGTTTTGCATTGATGATGAATGCAGGGACCTACATTTGGAGCCATGATGATATCAGGACAGAAAGCAGCCCATTTGGCCTTGAAATCATTGGGACTTCCCAATGCTCTTGATGGATCATTTGAGGGGAATATACACCCAGAGCTGGTGCTAGCTGCTGCAGATTCTGCAGAGATTGCTGAGGCTTAAAATTTGGGTAGTAGCCATTGATGGGGAAAAAAAATGCTAGCTGAAAATAATAGTTTGAGTTAGGAGTGAGCTTATGTTGGTGGGATGATTGATGTGAATGTTGCATTTATGTGGTGGGTTTTGTTAGTAATGAATGTCTTTTCAGTTTGTCCTGTTTTCCTTGCTCGGTAGCGACCTTTTGGCTACACATTTCTATCTCTGTTAATTTCCTTGTTTTATTGCTTTATTAAATCCCTAGTAGTAAAATAGCAATGAATTTTGCTGACTTGCTAAATTGTGGATAATAGGGGATTTAACTGAAGGTTCTACTTTTCCATTGGCAATTAAACCTGCTACCAAAATGATTTTTCTCCCATAACAGGATAAAAACTTTGTCAATATTGTTTGGTCAATAATTTTGAAGCGGTTGGTTAATTTTGTGGACGTTTTTCCTATTAAAATTTGCGATTAAAGGATTAACTAAATGGCCATAAGCATTGCAGAATGGGAGTTCTGCTTCTTGTCTTTCCTAATGGCACATGGTTGTGTTACAGAGTTTTTAGAAATCTTGAACATCAATAAAAAATGTTGTGTGGCTTTGACCTTGGAGATTAGAAATGAAGGCACGAAAAAAAAATAAAAAATAAAAGGAAAAAGAAGCATATAAAGAAGAATGGGAGATTTTAAAGAATTGAATAGAGTTCGGGGAAAAAAAGAAATTCCAAGGATGGTAGAAGAAGCTCTAGTCAAAGGCAGGGAAAGAGATTTAAACTAAATCAGTGCCACAATCAATTACGTCATATTTGAGGAAGTAGAGATGGTACTTGAGTGAGTGTTTACGAAGATAATTGGATACAAGGACCATCTCTGTTTAAAGCCTTGTCTCCGAAGAAATCTTCATGGTAATATTTATTGTTTCGGAGTTGATTCGGCCTCTGGCGGATGGAATATTCCATTAGTTGATGAATGTTTTTATTCTGAGGAGGCTAAAAGGGGAATATGTAAACACGGAATTTTACCGTAATCTAGCAAGCAAGGAGAAAAATTATTAATATTTATTTTTGTAATTTAAGTGATGGAAGAGGATCACATATGCATGCTTCTATGGTGGTGTCTAGTGGCATGAACAGTTTGGAAGAAAACTGAAATGTTTGAGGATTACTGGCATTGCGAGTTCATTGTTTTGCTGATATTCTATATTGGGCTATGGAAGACCTTGATATTATTATAAGCTAGTCTCTTTGGAATGGACGCAAATCCAAAAATGCATAGTATGGCTTTAAAAAAGAATGAGTTTCTTCTTATAGTACTAGTGGAGCAAATGTGCATAAATATAGTGAAATTTCCAGACAAATGGGGAATAAAATGTGCAGAGAAGAGGTTCAAGTTTGGAATCCTCCAAAGCCTGGTGAAGTAAAGATTAATGTGGATGGGGCTGTTTCTACATCACAAAAGAAGGTTGGTTTGGGTGCGGCTAAAAGGGGGAACTTAGGGTTGCAATGTCTAAACTGGAAAGTGTTTTCTCCACTTGCAATGCTAAGAGAATGTATTTAATTTTGACTTGGTTGATTTTTAAGTATAGATGTACACAATTTAGAGTTCAGATAATATACAAATTAAGATTATTGAAAAATGATGATTCTTATCTCCATACAAATTGTTTTTGGTAGAGGATGTGAAAGTTAAGTTAGCATGTTTAGGTGATTTTTATGTATGTTTTCTCTAAAAGGGACACAAGTTGCCCATATGAGATATATATATGGTTTTAAGATACTGATATATCACTTAGTTATACTTACTTTTGTTTATATCTCATATAGTTGTAGTTATCCTTACAAAGTGTATATATATGTGTTTTACTATTAATGAAAATATATAGCCTTTTATCATCTCTATTAAGATTCTTTATGGTATCAGAGTTTTGAATACTTTAATGAGTTTTTTTTTTTTATCGATCATGGCCTCCAATTCTTCTTTTGTTGTTATTTCCTCTTTTACTTCTTCTTCTTCAACCTTGTCACCTAGTATCTTTCCTGACAGTAACCTAGCAACAACAGCTCCTACTCTTGTGGTGCTTAATGCTTCTTCTCAAGCACTTCTTCGATTATCAACAACGACCTATTTCCATTGGCGTGTACAGTGGGATGCTCTCTTGATAGCCTATGACATATATGGATATGTAGATGGTTCATTGCCGTGTCCTGATCATCATCTCCCTGCTTCAACCTCAATCTCTGTCTCTCAAATGAATCTAGCACATACTTTTTAGATTCGTGAGGATAAATTCACCCTCAATGCTCTTCTTACCTCCATCACCTCGGATGTCTTTCATCTTGTCTCTTTAGTAAAGACATCCTATGCCGTTTGGATCAAACTGGCCAACACATTTGCCAAGCCCTCTAGGCCTCATCTCCTTCGTTTGTGTGAGCGGCTCATCAAACCACAAGGTAATCGCTCAATCACTAATTATCTTCTCGATGTTAAAATCGATGCTGATGAACTTGCCTTAATAAATCATCCTATTGATAATGATGAACTTATTCTCTATGTGGTTAATGAATTGTCTCCGAGATTGAAAGACATCTCGGCTGCCTTACGCACCTGCGATGACTCATTTACCTTTGAAGAATTAAATGAGCAACTTACTGAATATGACTCCTATCTCCAACGGATCGATTCTTCATTTGATGGTCTTATTACCATAGCCAATGTTTCCAACAAAACCACCAATGGTTCTTTTCCTGCCACACGTAGAGGACCATGGAACAATCGTTCCTCGACCATACCATCTCAAGGCTTTTCTAGCCGTCCTCAAGCATCTGGACGATTCAATAACTACAAAGGCAAGTGCCATCTTTGCAATCAACAAGGTCACTCTGCAAGATATTGTTCCACTCTCAAAGAACAATGGACACATTCTCCTAATCGGGCATTTGCTCCCACTTGTGCAACTCCAATGGCACATGCATATTTTTCCCATCCTCAGTCACATCATAGAATCATAACTCCAGACATTCTTGGACCATTGCCGCCTTCATCTACATCTTCCAATTGGATCATGGACTTCGGTGCCTTTCATCATATCACCAATGACTTGAATAATCTTTCTTTCCATTCTAACTATAATGGGATTGACGACATTGTGGTTGGCAATGGTAATACCCTTCCCATAACTACCACTGGTTCTACTAAATTGGTTACCCTTTCAAAATCCTTTGCTCTTTCCAATGTTTATAGTGTGCCATAAATCAAAAAAAAAAAAATTATTGTCTGTCTTTAAGTTATGTTTAACCAATAATGTGTCTATTGAATTCTTTGCTAACTATTTTGTGGTTAAGGATTTGCAGACAGGATTGATTCTTCTAGAGGGTCGGCACAAAGCAGGAATTTATGAGTGGCCATCCAATCATTCTCACTACTGGTCCCCCTCTTCCATTCAAACCTTTATCACAAGCAAAGTCTCCCTTCAAGACTAGCACTCCAGACTTGGTCATCCTTCCAACCGTATACTTCGTCGAATAGTTTCACATTCAAATCTTCCATTATCCTCCAATTGAACTTTTAATTGATCTTTTTGAAAATGTAATAAGATGCATAAGTAACCTTTTGGTGTCTCATCTTTATCTACCACTAGACCTTTAGAATTAATCTATTCTGACGTTTGGGGTCCCACAAAAATTGCCTCTGTTGATGGTTTTATATATTATGTTTTGTTCATTCATCATTATTCCAAATATGTGAGGTTGTTTCCAATAAAAACAAAAAAAATGAAGTTGAAACTGTTTTTATCCAGTTTAAAGCGGTCATTGAAAAATTTCTCCAAAAACCCATCATATCTTTTTATTATGATAATGATGATGAATTTTTAAAACTCAAACCTTTTTTTCTAAAAGATGGAATTTCACATTTTTTAACTACACCTCACACATTTGAACAAAATGGTTATGCTGAACACCGACACAGGCACATCAGAGAAACCGGTCTCACAATTCTTCATCAAGCCAATCTTCCACAAATATTTTGGACATTGGCTTTCAAAACAGTTGTTTATTTAATTAACTGTATGCCCACTGCCACACTTGTTATGATATCTCATTTTCAAAAAATATTTAACAAACATCCAATTTACGTAAATTTAAAAACTTTTGATTGTCTATGCTTTCCTTGGTTAAAATCGTACACTCATCACGAACTAGAGTCCTACTCTAAACCATGTATTTTCCTAGTTTACTAAACCACAATTCCTAATTGCACGTCACTACCTTTATCACCAAGAATCCCATACACATTTCACTTTTCCAATGCAACTATCTCCACACCTACCCACTCCTCATCAAATCAAATCACTTTTCTTCAATCTATACGTCACACTCCTCCTAACCAAAACTCATCCAAATCTCAACCATCATTATCTTTATCCAAATCTCCTGGTCTCAAACATTCTCCACTTGCTACTTTTGATCCTGTAGAGAGTCAATTCTCAGCAACTCTACCACTACCCTATCCTCTTGCTATGCCACGTAGACACAATATGGTGACCTGTTCCATGAATATGATTCTAAAGTCAAAGAAGCTTTTTAATGAATTTTTTGTGTCCATATCAACATGTTCAGATAATGAACCATTTACGGTTTCTCAAGCTCTTAAGAACCCAAAATGGTGTGCAGCTATGTCCTAAGAGTTTGACGCACTTATGCACCACGGTACATGGGAACTAGTTCCTCCAACACCTCATCAGAATATCATTGGGTGTAAATGGGTATTCAAAATCAAGCGGAACTCTGATGGTACTATTAATAGATACAAAGCATGTCTTGTGGCCAAAAGATTTAATCAGAGGCCTGCCATTGATTTTACAGAAACCTTCAACCCAGTAATCAAACTAATAACCATTCGTTCAGTCCTAAGTATCACATTATCTCAAAACTGGATTATCAGACAGCTTAATGTGGACAGTGCTTTTTTGAATGGCACCATCTCTGAAGAAGTTTGCATGCACCAACCCCCGAGTTTTGAAGATCCCAACCAACTAGAACATGTGTGCCGATTAAGGAAGGCATTGTATGGTCTTAAGCAAGCTCCTTGAGCTTGGTACAATGAATTGAAACATTTTCTTCTTCAACTCGGCTTCTCTTAGTCTCTCTTGGATACTTTTTATTAATTTAAAATGCCAAAGGATTCGTTATGTACTTACTCATTTATGTTGATGATATTATTTATACAGGCAACGATACTCATCTGCTATCAAAATTTATATCTCAATTGTCTAGCTGGTTTTCTTTGAAGGATATGGGAACTTTGAACTACTTTCTTGGTGTTGAAGTTTTGTCCACACCAACTGGTCTATTTTTATCACAAGCTAAGTACATAGCAGATATTCTCAACAAAACAAAAATGAATGATGCAAAGAAAGTTTCTACTCCAGTGGCATCTTCTACATCTCTTGTTCTTTGTGATGGTTCCAAAGCTGTTGATGCAACTACATATCGGAAGATTGTTGGGAGTTTCCAATACTTGTCAATTACGGGACCTGACATCGCGTGTTCAGTCAATAAACTTGCCCAATTTATGCATCAACCGAAGGAAACTCATTGGAGTGCAGTTAAAAGAGTTCTACATTATCTAAAATCCATGCAATCATATGGACTTTCTTTATGCAAGGATACACCTCTTTCTCTCCATGCGTTCTTTGATGCTGATTGGGCTAGAAATCGAGATGATAGAACTTCTACAACAGCTTATATTGGATTCCTCGGCTCCAATCCAATTTCTTGGTCGTCAAAAAAACAAAAATATGTGTCTAGATCTTCTACAGAGGCTAAGTATATAGCTGTGGCTAATACAGCTTCTGAAGTTTGTTGGGTTGTCTCACTTCTGGCTGAACTTCAAATTCAATTATCTCAACCTCCGAGTGTGTATTGTTGCAACATTGGTGCCACATACTTATGTGCAAATCCAGTGTATCATTCCAAGATCAAACATATTTCAACAGATTATCACTTTGTTCGGAATATGGTCTTTGCTAATTAAATCCGTGTTTCTCACGTTTCAAGTGGTGATCAATTAGGTGACACACTCACCAAGCCACTGCCCAAACAACACTTTGTGCGGTTAAGAAACAAAATTGGTGTGCTGAATAGACCCCAAATCTTGAGGGGGGATAATAGATCCACACATGTATGATATATATATCTGGTTTTATATATCACTTAGTTATAGTTACTTTTGTTTATATCTCATATAGTAGTACTCATCCTTACAAAGTGTATATATATGTGTTTTACTATTAATGACAATATATAGCCTTTTATAATCTCTGTTAAGATTCTTCAGCCCATATATTACTACAATTTTATTTTATTTTTTGCTAAAATTTTAGCTACAATTGCTTTATCTATTGAGCATTGTGAAATATGGATGGAAGAGGATCCAGTTTGATTGGATCTATTTTTGTCCTGATTTTATTTCTAAGTTGGTTTAGTAAGAAAATGTTTATTTTCAAAAAATAAAAATAAAATAAAAAGATCAATGAGGACAAAACATAATTTTTGTATCAAATTACTCATCTCGTAATCTAAATGAACTGAGCATTTCCATATAGTTCAATTTTTCTTTTTTTGGGTGAATGTAATGCTTATAGGTCAACTTGTTAGTCTCAGAAACATTTAATATTCAGTATTAATTTTTCTCCTTGCCCTGATACTGAGTATTATGAAATGATATTTACCAAAAAAAAAAAGAGTATTATTAAATGAGATAACCGACATGGCGTTGCTTCTAATACCAACAAAAGTAACTACGAGCCTACGACATGAACTTAAACCGGTGTCGTTTCAATTAGTAATCCCTCTGCTACGTGGCAAGCGACAAATACATATATTTCTTCAGCTTGTTTTCACCTCTTCTCGTCCCTCAGTGTTGGTAGAAATACTCCCAAGATTTTCAAGCTCCGTTTTCTGGACTCTGATATAACAATATTAGACCACTTTCTACCCTGATTTCCTGTTTGGTTATCTAGAAAAGGGAAGAAAAAAAAGCAAGGAAACGACCTCAATTCCTGTTGCGTGGTGTCTGTGCGATTGGGAATGGATGAATTATTGATTGCGATTCTGTCAATGCTTCTTGTTATTGCATTGGTACCGCTATATCTGTGGAAACGCCGTCAAGATTCTTGTTCACCTAATGAACATGAAGAAGAGCCTCAGGTTTTATTTATTTATTTTTTGTTTTTATGTTCTTATGGTCAATTTAATGGTTTAAAAGATTAGGTTTGATATTTCTGGCGAAAAAAATAATATTCATTTTTTCCAAATTGGGTCTCAATTTCTTGCCGATTCAGGCTCCGAGGAGAGATAATGTGGTGCGTGCTACTGGTGCTCGACGAATGCGTAGGAGACCGGCTTCTGGGGCTAGCACGTCGTCAGCTCCCGCTGTTCAAGAAGGTATCTGGATTGTATTCGTAAAATGTTTTCCTGCTGTTTATTGATGGTCTCTGAGTGTCTGAAGCTTGATTCTACATGTCATTGTGATTGTTTCCGTCTCCTTGTTCTATTTTATTTATTTATGTAAAAATGAATAAACAGACGCGGATAAATATTTGGACAGAATTTCATCTATTCAGATGGCAGAGAATTTGGGACATTGTGAGGTGATGAAATATTTGTAGGATTGAGGATAATCAAGCCTAATCGTTTGGAGGAGAATGCTAAGAATAGACACGCACATACATAAACTGGCTGGATCCCCATATAGGTGATTTTTTGAAGTCATAATTCATCCATGGTTTAGGCAAGTATTGGGGGTCGGATGTTCGGTACTGGAAAGCTAATGAAGGGCAATTACAGGAAATAGTGTAAAAAGTTAAAGGTTGGATCAATAGAGTATTCATAATATACAGTTTAAAAGGTTCTTTGTAGTGTAGTAAGGCCAATATTATGCTAGAAAGGGTTATTTTGGTTTACTCGTCTATGATGAAGTTAAAATGGATGACACAGTGGAAAATATATTTTAGCCTTTCATGTAGTAATGTTAGAGATATTATCCCTAGGTAAGGTGAAAGGATGATTTATGATTTGTATACCGGGCATACGCAGCTGAGCTATGGAATTGCTGCCACATTAAGTTATTGTGGTCTGCAGTAGAGCAGCCTCAGCCTTTTCAACATTTATGGTTGCATTTACTCTTACATGATGGTATTACTTTGTAAGGTCACCGATGTTTAAGAATCTGTAAATTTAACATTATTTTGTGATATTGGTGAGCAACATTTGATGTTTATCCTTTAAAGATGTTCATCTATAAAATGCAATAGATGGCATATTCTCTTCTCTATAATTCTTAGATTTCTTTCAAACTGTGGTTTTGTTATCTTGAGTACTGTATGGCAGAGTAAATACTTATGTAGAGTTCTGAACAGAAACCGCAGATGAAAGTGATGACGAAGCTGTTGCTGATGAGCATTATGAAGCTAAGGCAGCAAAGAAAAAGGAAAAGAAGAGGCAAGAGCGGGAAGCACAAAGACAAGTAATCTTTATTTTTAACTTCTCTTTATCTTGTTTCCAAATCAATATTTGTTTTCTGAGTCCTGATGCTTGGAAAGCATACTGTTCAATTTTAATGAATTTGTTTGGTATCTGGATTCCAAACAAGAGTAAATTTTTATGTTACAAGTTTGTTGACTATGCCATTCTTTCAATGTTCTTATGTTTTATTATTTTATTTTTATTCCTTTTATTTGAAGCCCCTGTAGGATGTTATACTGATTTAAGTCTATTGTTTGAAGGCTGATCAAACTGCTCGTGAGTCGAGGCAAACAAAACAAGACCGCTATTCTGATATAAGGAGGAGGAAAGATGAGGAGCGAGAGGCACAAGAACGTATGCTGGTGGGTTGATCATCCCCTTTCTTATTTTGTAATGAAAGTTCAGCATGTTTCTATGATCCTGTGTGTTTCAGCAGTCCTGGTTTAAGAATATGGTCATCGTTTTTATAGGAGGAAGAAGCCAAGGCTCAGAAAGCCAAGGAAGAGGAAGCTGCTGCATTGGAATTTGAAAAATGGAAAGGGGAATTTTCTATAGATGCTGAAGGCACAGTAGAAAATGAAGTGCAAGATGGAGACCGGGATCTGCTTTCTGACTTTGTGGAATATATAAAGGTGGCTTCCTATATTATACCTGTTAGACTACTTTTAGCTAGTTTATTAATTGTTGAAAACCTGTGAATTTTTTATAAAGTTAGGGACACAAATGAGCTGAGTCACTTGTGTTGATGTTGGGTTATGGCTTGGCTCTGCTTAGCAGAAACTCGAGTCAAACCCAAGTTAAACTTGAAGTGAGCTCAAACTTCTTGCCTGAATAAATGATGTGGGTTCTAAGAGGTTGAGGTACTGCTGATCCTGCTATTAATGCCAATTTTAATGCGACTTGCAGACTCACAAATGTATCCCTTTAGAGGACCTTGCTGCAGAGTTTAAGTTAAGGACTCAGGTATCTATTGAAAGTATTTGTTTTTTCCTTTTCAGATTATAAAAGAACATCACTCTTTACTTGTTAAATACCTCAATGCTGTGATATAGGAGGATTATGACTTTTTAATTCAAAACGTATGATGCTGCTTAATGTTATGCAACTAAGCAGTTAGCTAGCTGTGTGTTGCCTTCCTTTTACAACTGCTGCTGTATGTAACTTTGCTTTAGATTGATGCAAATTTTGGCTTCCTCATTTTGTTCATGCAGGAAACCATCAATCGGATCACCTCCTTGGAAAGTATGGGTATGATTTGCTCCGTTTCCTTCAATATATTGTTACATAACTTACATTGATTGAATAAATACTGCACCTTTTGCATTTTTAGTCAGCAGACACTGTTTATATCTCCATTTTAGTGCCTGGAAGATGTATTCTATCAATTCAAATTCGTATTTACAATTTTTAAGTTTTTTTTATGATCTATTATCAAATAATCTCTTCTCTTATGGTACCTATTAGTTCCTACACTTAGATTTTCTAACAAATTCCATTTTGTGGCCTCTTTGTATTGTATCTGTTTGATTATGCTTTCCCTTATTGTAAAACCTTGCAATACCATAATGTTGGATTTCATGGATTAGGGAGACTTTCTGGTGTCATGGACGACAGAGGAAAATATATATACATCTCGCTGGAAGAAATGCAAGCTGTTGCAGACTATATTAAGCGTCAAGGGAGGGTTAACATTTCTCATCTCGCCAGCAAGTCCGACCAGTTCATTGACTTGGAGCCAAAAGCGCAGTTCGTTGAAGAAATCAGTAGCGTGGAGGAGATCAGTGTCATTTAAAAGATACCCTTTGTGTTGTTTTGTTGTAGCCAGCCGGTGATAAAATCACAACTACAATTGTAATGAGAATGTCCATATAAATACTTTTTATGTCACGTTTGAGGGTCAAATTGTTCTCATGAGTTTTATTTCCTGATCAAAATCTACCTAATTAGGATTAAGACTTTTATATGAGACAAAACTTTAAACGGACTAGGCAGTATTGTGGATCAAGATTGTATATGGAGATGGGGTAAATAGGAGATCCATTTCATACATTAGCTTAAAATGTTTGTAACTGATCAGCCAGAAATGAAAATCATTGAAGGCTGACCTTTGTACTCGTATTAGGACTCGAGTTCTTTCTATCTTATTATTATTTTTATTTCAAAATCTCTTGTTATGAAGATTTATATACTGTTAGATTAAATAAAAGATAAAGCCTTAGGGGCATCTCAATAATATTATCATTTATACCTATTATCATGATAAATAGGATCTAAATTGGCTTTATTTATCTACTTATTTTGGACCTTTCAAAACTGAGGACATGAGAAAATGATATGTGGACATGTGGATTTCAATATAAATATAGCATTTTTGAATTAGGAACGGAAAGAAGAAGTTATATGGTTTAATTAGATTACAATTGAGTCAACACAGTCCAAAGCAAGAAAAAAACAAAATAACAAAAACTTGATTTGATTCGACGAGTGGGCAAAATTTAAGGAGGCTAGTTTGGGACTCGAATGCTAATAAAATCAGAGGCGGTGGAGTGCCAACTCGGCTTCTACCTAGCTTAGGCTTTTGGTTTTGGTTTTGGGCAATAATATTGCAGAGAAAAGAGAAGAAAATAAAATATATAGAGGGCGCGCAAAAAGCTTCCGAATAGACCGGTGAAATTAGCGGTAAGACATTAAAGCTGACTTAGTTTTCCAATTCCTCCTCATTTTAATATCCATTTTCTTCAATCTTTCTGTTGGGGTTTCCTCAACCCTCCCAACTTCCTCCTCTTCGCCGCGTGCTTGCGCGCGGCCTCCTCTTACTTTCTCTTTCTCTAACTCTCTCTCTCGCTTAATTCGACCCTGGATTTCCAAATTGTTTCTCAAAACGAATGAAAACAATATCAGTCATGAAAATACCTTGGAACTCGGCGTTCCTTCATGCACTGTTGCTGTTTTTAGTATTCGTATTTTCGAGCGTTGAGATTTGTTACGGACAAGATTACGTCTTCGAAGACGACAAGAAGAAGCCTAGTGCTCCGGCGGCACCTCCGCCGGAGCAAAATGACTGCAACGGAATCTTCCTATCGTACAACTTCATTTCCAGAGAGAAAGAGCTTCCTCATGTCAAGAACGTTTCTGCTCAGGCATGGGCGTTTAAGTCGGAGATCACCGTTTTGAATGCTGGAGCGGAGGAGCTTCCGGCGTGGAAGATGTTCGTTGGGTTTCAGCATAAAGAGCTTTTGGTTTCCGTCGACGGCGGAGTCGTAATGGACGGCAGCGATTTCCCTGTCGAAGTTGGCAACGGGACTTACTTTTCGGGTTTTCCTCAGTCGGACTTGAAGACGTCGATAGAAACAGCCGGAGATATTAACCAGATTCAGGCGAAGCTTTCCATCACCGGAACACAGTTTGGGCTCAGGCCCAATGCCATTCCGATGCCCAAATCAATAAGGCTCGAGAACGATGGGTTCAAGTGCCCGGCATCTCGTCAACGCGGTGAGGTTTTCTTTGCATCGTTCATTAAGAACGTGTAACTAATAATTATTTCTCTATTTTATTTTTCTTATTTTGAATTTGACAGGGAAAAACACAATGCTGGTGTGCTGTAAAAAAGACCCCAAATACAAGGCGAAGAAAGCAAAAGCAATGAAATTCTTGCCTCGCCAGAACGGCGATCTATCTCTGACCTACGACATTCTTCAGGCCTACAGCGCGAACTACCAGGCCCAAGTGACCATCGACAACAACAACCCATTGGGCCGTCTGGACCATTGGAATCTAACATGGGAATGGATGAGGGGAGAGTTCATCAGCACCATGAGAGGCGCATACACACACAAAAAAGATCCCTCCGTGTGCATTTTCGGCACCGCCGGAAAATACTACCAGGACATGGATTTCTCTCAGGTCATGAACTGCGAGAAGAGGCCTGTCATCTCCGACCTCCCTTCCGAAAAATCGCAGGACGACAAAGTCGGGAAGCTTCCCTTCTGCTGCAGAAACGGAAGCCTGTTGCCCACCCAGATGGACGAGAGCAAAGCCAGGTCTATTTTCCAACTGCAAGTCTTCAAAACCCCACCCGACATCAATCGGACGGCTCTCAACCCCCCCCAGAGATGGAAGATTAACGGCATACTCAATCCCAACTATAAATGCGGACCTCCAATCAGAGTGGACCCCACCGAGTTTCCTGACCCGAGTGGGCTCCAGGCCACGTCCGCTGCTATAGCCAGCTGGCAGGTCGTGTGCAACATCACGCGCCCCAAGGCGAAGCAGTCTCGGTGCTGCGTTTCGTTTTCTGCTTTCTACAACGACTCCGTGATTCCGTGCAACACTTGCGCCTGTGGGTGCGAAAATACGGACACCGACACATGCAATCCCAACGCTAAGCAGCTTCTTCTTCCTCCCGAGTCTCTTCTCGTTCCTTTCGACAACAGAACGGAGAAAGCGAAAGCTTGGGCCAAGCTCAAACACATGCCCGTCCCGAGTAAACTTCCCTGCCCGGATAACTGCGGGGTCAGCATCAACTGGCATATAAATTCTAATTTCCGAACCGGCTGGACCGCTCGGATCACGCTCTTTAACTGGGAGGATTACGCTTTCGAGGACTGGTTCACTGCGTTTCAGATTAAGAAAGCTTACGCTGGTTACGAAAATGTCTACTCTTTTAACGGAACCAAGCTGCCG
This sequence comes from Ochetophila trinervis, assembly GCA_003254975.1. NCBI lineage: Eukaryota > Viridiplantae > Streptophyta > Magnoliopsida > Rosales > Rhamnaceae > Ochetophila > Ochetophila trinervis. The sequence goes on from QANX01003182.1 coordinate 24,071, forward strand.
AATCACAGTGATACCATCTTCATGCAGGGGTTGAAGGGTTTGAATTTCTTAGTCGGAGAAACGAATGGGTCCCACCCGAATAGCGATCCGAGAGTTCCGGGAAAGCAGCAGTCGGTGATCTCTTTTGCGAAGAAGAAAACGCCGGGGATAAGTATTAAAGCGGGCGATGGATTCCCGACCAGGGTGTTCTTCAATGGCGAAGAGTGTGCTCTTCCGACGACGATACCGACAGCGAGCGCGGTCAAACCACGAGTCAGTTTTGTGTTGGCTCTCGTTGTTGCTTTGATGACTTTCGTCCGGATTCATTAACAATTTTTTTTTTCATTTTCGTTTGCGGTTTTTTCTTATATATATCATATGCATAAGGGAGAGAATCGATGTTCATGCATGCACTGGGTGAAGATGAGGGACTTGTTATTACAAGTTAATTTGAAGGGGAAAAAGAAGAAGAGAAAAAATGATTATTGGAATTTTGGAAGTTTTAAGTACAAAGTAGTACTTAATATTATATATATAAAAGAAANAGGGGGAAAAAAAAAAAGAGAAAAAATGATTATTGGAATTTTGGAAGTTTTAAGTACAAAGGAGTACTTAATATTATATATATAAAAGAAAATGATGAGGAACGGATTCTCTCGGTGTTTCAACGTACAGTCGAATGTCCATGATATATATTTGTAGTACAGTAATTCTTGGCTTTTTTATTTTTTGTTTCCTTGTATTATTTAATGAAGCTGTAGGACACAGTTTATTGTTATATATCCAACTTTCAAAAAAAAAAAATGTTTTTAATCATTTCAACTATGTGTTTCTCTGTATGTTACCACTTACCAACACTATATCTATATTAATTATTTAATTTATATATTATTTTGTTTTTCCTTTTTTCTACTTACCTGATAAAGGGTGCTTGTGTCTAGTTTCTAGGAATAGATTGGTGTAATTATTTTAATTTAAATTAAGGTGTGGTTTTTAATTGTGAAATTGGATCATTCATTTGTGTTTGAAAGTTCTTACCTACGACCAAACGGGTTTGTAATATTTGACTATATTGTGGTGATGGAAACTCACAATAAAATTTTAAGCTTTTAATATTATGAGCTATAATAATGCTACAGAAATCATATAGTTCATCGTCATATTTATCATTTATATATATATATATTGTTATTTTATTAATTATTAATAATTATAATTGCACTATTTAAAAACTTTTTAGAATGCAAAAATTATCACCAACTGGAAGTGCATGTAGGACGATACTAACTATTTTTCTTCTGAAAGTTGTAACTTTTGCGAATGAAGCGCAATTAATTCTTATCAACTACTCAAAATTAGTTCCAAAAACATATTTTTCATGCTTTGACCGTTTAGTCATGCACACATTTTTGCTTTAATTTCCGTTAAGTGATGGACAGATTTTAGGAACATTTGTTAGATCTTTTTTAAGAAAAATCAATTTACAATCCAACATAGGTTCACCGATGTATTTAATAATGCACCTGCATTATTATTCTTTACTTAGATAAATAAGCCTATATTTTTTTTCATCTAGAAAAATATTTCATCCACACCTAGAGTGTACTCATGGAGATTTAAACACATAAATTCCAGCTTTGATACTAATTTGATGCAGGAAATTGGAATAAAAGAAATTTAAACAAGTCGATCAACTCAGAGAAATTCATAGAGTGAACTTTCATTCTGTTCGAAGCTCAAAACTTAAGAGCTTACAAAAATGGAGGCAATAATATCAGTATACCTTCAACGCGAAGAAAACATGCTATTTATATCCTCCATCAGACATAACGGTTAGAAATTTAAAAGAGTAAACAAATACATTCATAAAATGGTGCGCATAAAGTAAAACGATGCGTTGCAAACATAAGAAATAAAACCCAACTGTAACATCAATTCAAATCAAGTGGAGGAGCTCTATTCTGCAACGGTCCCAATAGGCCGTCCCTGTTGGGACAACCATACATATTAAATCCTTGACCACCATTATGATATTGTATATAATTTGGCAAGTTCTCTCCTTCAATGAAAACTCAAAATTTTATCACCTTTAATTTGGATAAAGGTCAAGAAGGGAGACAAATACATTTTTTATTATTATGAATGAGAGAGAAATCACTTGTAACACCTCTTTGCCCTTGCATATCCCCTATAGAAAGAGATTAACAATTCAATCCAGGCTTGGCCTTCAATCTATGTTTTTTTCAGTAGAACCATTTTGCCCTTGCATATCCTATAAAAAGAGGTTAACAATTCAATTCAGGCTTGGCCTTCAATCTTACACCATTTTATTTATTTTTTAAATAATGGTGAATGCCTTCAATCCTACTTTGAGAATTTGATAGTAATACATCATTGTCTCAAATTCAAGCCCATCCCATTTTCAAATATGATAAGTTTTTATCAAATAATTGCTTGTTTCCAATGGTAAAATAAAACTCATTTACTGTAGAAGGTAATACTGAATGTCATACTCTAAACAACCATTCCCATGAGAAAGATGTATTTTATTCAATGGGGGTTGAGCCCCCAGGTAAACTTAGTTTTTCATTTTTTCCTTTTTCTTGTACTTTCGGTGTTTTATCAAATCATTACAAACAAGTGAACAACATATGGTTTTTAAAAGAAAATAAAATAATAAAAAAGAAAAAAGAAAAGAAGAGAAGAAGAAACAGAAGGTTATACAAAATATATTTGAAGGTTTTTTTATTTTTTTATTTTTTTTCTTTTAAGAATGTTTTGATATACAGGAAGTGGAGACGATTGCTTGTACAGGAAAGACATGCATGCTGGAGGAATCGAACACCTGTTGATGTTCCGGTGGTCAAGATTCATGTTAGAGTAGATTATCTTCTCTTCTCTCTCTCCCCCAAAATCAAGTCAGAGCATGTAAGAAAATCCTATTATTTCTTGATTGGCCAAACAATTCAAATGCTTTGTCTAGTGCTATGGCTTCTTGGCCTGCAATAACAATGAATCAACAGTGAGTTCAAATGATAATTATAGCTTCTATATATGGAAAATATAAAGTTTATACACACCTGTAGCTCCCCTAAAAAACAAACTGAATGCAGAATAGTTTTTTGACAATACCAACCCGAAAAGACTCATTACCTTCTTTAGATATTTCTTGTGAAGTTTCATGGCACCAGTGCAAGCTTTTTTAGCGTCTAGATTTCCAGTCATATCATTCAATATCTGTAAGAATTCCGAGAGGAAAAGAAGATGAATGAAAATTCAAATAGGTAAGTTTTGCAATGCAACATTAATTTAAAGTTATAGCACACTGCTTACTTCAGAGTATTTCTAGCATTTACTCAAAACAAAAAACAAAAAACAAAAAAAGCTGCTTCACTGTCAAATTCTAGAGTGTTTTTTTTTTTTTTTCCCTTTTTCCCCTTCCCTTGGGGCTCTATTTATTTATTACCACAAGAGAACACCAATAAGTGGCAACCATTGCCACTTAGAACCATGTTTAATTAAGATTGATTAACTACTTTTCTAAACAAGGAAACTATTTTTTTCTGATGAATATGTAATACTATATGCTCTTATATGCATTTAGTTCTTTCATAATTTTATTGAGCATTCTATCCCAATTCCACCCACTGTATGACCACCTGGACCAAGGTCCATATTTTCTAAAAACTATTTTCCAATTCATGCTTTCTGCTCGTATTCTTTCCTAAATATGTAGCAATATGGAGCTTCCAATAGAAAAAAGTAAATTAGTAACCCATCAAGCTAACCTTAACAACATCGTCCAGACCCCGAGCCTCTTGTAGCAGCTTTGTGCTTTTATCTTTCAAGACACTGGCAACAAGAAAAACTGAAATGGGGAGGGGGCCTTCTGAACTCTTCGCTGCATTTCTCATATTTTCCCTTTCATACTTCCCACACTCACGTATCGACTTTGCTTTTCCTTTCACTCCATCTGCTTTTTCTGCATCAGGCTCTTCATACATGGAAAACAAATGAGGGTCGTATTCCAGAGCCCACATCATCTGTAAAAAGTTCAACAATTAATAATAAGCAACAGTTGTATTTTCAACAACCAGGAAACATAATCACATCAGCTGTAACAAAAACAGAGCTAGACATACATATGTAGTTTTCATGGGAGAGAATTGAACAAATATATAATGAAAAAGACTATTAACACCAATACCCAATTATTATTATTCATTTCAGCCAATCAGTAAACACAAGTGTGAACACCAATGAGATTTTCCTTTCAACCTTAGTGTATAACATCAATATACGTGCACCAAAAAAAAAAAATAGGCTTCCATACTAGAAGATACTGCATGCTGACCTTCAGTTTTAGTAAATTGCCCAGGGTGCTCAACAAGGGCCTTGCTAATCAATTACTTGAGGTATTCAGTTTAAGTAAATTCTCATATACCAACTTAAAGCCAAAAGTAGAGGTATTCTTAATAAATAGATATGGAGGGTGTCTAACCATAAAGACTCAACATAGGTAGTGGTTCAGGCCAAAAGAGATATAATCTAGGCCAAAAGAGATATAATCTTTCTCTTTGTGAAAATCGCATGTTAGAAAAAATTTGACTTATAATCATATTAAACAAAGTAAAATAAATATTAAGAAAAAGGTAGAATAGCAATTGAATCATACCTCCCATAGGTACAATGAATCACAAAATGAGAACTCTCGACGAAATAAAACCATAAGCATCCGAAAAGCAAATAGATAATCACCTCCACCCAGTGTCTCTGTGCATCAAACAAAGGCAGACTTGATAGTTAGTTTCTTTCCCAAGCATTAAATCAAAAGATGCATAAGAAAAATGAAGAATAGATATTCATTATCAAAGAACAACAATCTCAATGGCTAAAACATATGGTAATGAAACTATTTATCAAAAGAGAAAAATTGGAGAAATCATTCATGGTCGTTGTAGTTGAGAACAACATCTACGCCAGATGAACAAAAAATGTAATAATCATTTAAGTAGGAACAGCACTGAAACATTTCTTTCTTCCCTCTAGAAAACATAGAATAAACAAAAACATTTCCTTCTTCCCTCTAGAAAACATAGAATAAATAATCTCCGATGAAACTCTGACACCAAAGAAACGGGTAACCCTTCTTTAAAGTGAAAATATTAGGAAATCCTTCAATGAAACATGTCATTTGCAAAACATAAATTGGATGCTTTGTTGCCCCTTAGGGGTAGTTGAGATGGAAATAGCCTTTCTCATTAACTGCCCAAGCCCAGGTTCAATCCTGGTTGTGGGCTGCTTACCAATCAAATAAATAAATAAATCAATAAACTGTATGTTTTGTTTGATTTTGAATTTTAAATCATAATTTATTTTCCTTAAATAGATGACCTCCCTCTTTCCAAGTGTCCCTGTGATAGATTCACAATGGTACCAAGTAAGAGTGAATTTCTGGTTATCGTACTTGCATCCAGAGGTCAAAGGTCAGTAATCTTATCTAGTACATTTCATATCAGTTTTTCCTGAAGAATACTCATAAATCTATAGCAATAAAAACTAGCTATACTATTTTAACTTTTATTAGTTAAAGGACATTATTTTTAAGCGGAATGTAATGAATAATAATAAGAAACCATATCAAAGGCAATACCTAAATGCTGATGAAGTTTTGGATCAACAACTTGAGTAATTGCAGCCAAATTATTGAGTTGTGCCTCCACCCCAACAGAGCTTTCAGTGCATCTGAAATTTCCTCGCTTTAAATTACAGATAAGAAAACATATCATAAGAAATTGAAATTAAAAACTAAACAAAAAAATCATCAATTAAAAAACTTTTGCCTACAGTAGAGCACATGGATAGAGACACATTGTAGTAATCTGTACCCCAATAAGACATTACATATAAGGTCATCTCAGGACCCACTGTTATATATGGATAGAATGCATACTGTTCTATCCACAACATCCGACAAAACAACTTTTAGTAGCTTTTGGTTTAGTTTATTCATGTTACCTTCTAAGGTCAGATCTTTTTATACAGAAAAATGAATTTGACAAATTGGATATGTTTGTCTTGGTGAGATAAGGAGGAAGAACAACATTTCTAGAAATTTCCTTTTGGAAACTTCACGAGTAAAACACCTTCTTTATACATGCACATGGAAGGAAACAAGCCAAGAAAGCAGAAAAGCAAGTGGATGGATCAACACAAGTTTGACCTCCCTAAGAAAATAATAGGCTATAAATAAAAAAATTAATTGTAAAAGTTTCAAATTCCACTGTATGTTATCATAATGATCCAATATGCATATTAGAAATGTCCAAGAAACAATAACTCACTACTCTGCATATCCACGCATATGCTTTTGCACACTATTGAATAGGTGCAATAACAAGTCCCATTGAGTAAATGAGACAAAAGACTAATTTTTCAGGAACAATGCAGCAACGAAACATTTCAATTCAAAAGAACGAGACAGTAGCATGTATGTAACAATAATCCTTTAATAATTAAATCATCTTCAAATACAAATTTCTTGAGGGGAGGTTAAGGTTTGAGTGAAGATAGGAGTAAATGGTCAATAGGAATTAAAATCCAACATTAGATAACATTTCTAGGGATTATTGTCAAAGATCCAATAGAAAGTAGAAATTGCTCTAGGGGATAGAAAAGCCAACCAGAATAAAGTATTACTGCAATGAAGTAAACTTTATGAGACGAAAAAAGTTTACTACATTGTCAGAACCATTGCATGTTACAGGTGTTTACAATTAATTCATTCATAAAATATTTCCCGAAGTACACTGATGAAATCTAAATCATTATGATGTATAACAACGTAAAGATCTGTGGAAGAAATGTTTACCAATCTGCGCATCAAACGTTCAAAGCACCAAAATGCATCAGCTTCATCATCAAGAAGGATAATCATGGGGGAGCAGAGATCGCTCATTCCTGGTCAACATTGTCATAAAGATAAAACATCAGGACTGACTAACTGTAGCAAAATATCATCATACTATTATGATTATCTCCTGTTATACAGGAGTGCTAGACTTGATTAGAGGAATAACAGATCAGCAAATACCATCATATTGTTCCCAACCTTGACAATAGCCAACATCTGTATCTATCCAGGCATAAACGGCTAGAATATCCCAAAGTTTGGATAAGTGTTCTTGATCCTCGTAAAACACCAATGTCCTGTCAGTGCGAACCACATCAAGACCTGGCATAGATATAGTCAAACAAAAGTGATTAATAAGTCACTATCAGGTAGCATCAGAATTTGTCACATATCACAAGAAGGTAATATAACAACGTATAATAACAGTTCAATTATTTAGCAAGTAAATAGACAAAATAAGGAAAATACAAGAGAAATAAATTAAGAGTTTGTCTTACCAAACAAAATAGATATATGCATTTGAAAATGAATAATAATAAAAATTTATATATACAGACCTATTTGATGTAAAGTAAGCATCCATTGGATTATTTTCTTGTCCTTCACTGGTCCCATATTATTGGCAGCATGGGTGCTTGAACTAACCACGGTATTACCATTCACACTATCCTGAGGAGGCATAAGCACTCCTTTTTCTGGATTTGCTTCTAGAAGTACTAATGGATCATGAATGGGCTGACCTTCTTCAGTGATTACAGGGGCAGTAATAAACCTACCACTTCCAACAACAGGAAACATTTGGCGACACTCTTCCTTGTACCTAGCATATTGCACCCTGAATATGCAAGAGATTATGATGCTTAACAATCTAACCTCAGAATGGGAAGCAAAAGCAGCAAATTGATCTCTTTTAATGTTTAATTTTAGGAAAAAAAAGAAAAGGTGCATTTTCAAATTGAAGGGTGCAAACAGAATAAGGATACTGGATAATTTTTTTTCTGGAGGAAATAATCATCATTATATGTTCTGCTGAGATGTTAACAAATTTTCTTGAAGTCAACTAGATCTAATAATGGAGAATAGGAATAGAATAAATGTTTTATCAAGGTTTTGATTAGTGTCCTTGTTTAATTAGGTTACCTAATGTTAGTTGGTTGTTTTATCATAAATAGGGATCACTATAACCCTATTGGACAGAATATTGAGATTATAAATTATTGAATAAAGTTATTCTTCCTTTGGCATTTTCCTGTGTTATTCCTCTCTCTAGTATTCGTCTACTTCTCTTCTTGTTCCTATGATTCTACCCCCTTCGTCTATTTTCCCTTTTCTTCTAATTCTCCCTCTCTGTCATTAAATTCTACTTGCTTCTTCTACTTCATGGTTACTGTTCTACTTCTTCTAATTATCAGGGAAAATTTTAGGGTTTCTACTCTTTTTTTTTTTTTTTTCTAATTCTGAAAGAGTTTTTCTCTGAACCTCTTTTCCATCAATTCCAAGTGTATAGCCCATAAGGACGTCTAACATACTAATCCATAATTTAACACAAAGTAAGCGAGTACCTTCGACGTTCTCGCATCTGCTCTCGTTCCTCAAATGTGCTCTTGGGATCATAACAACCAAGTAAGAACTCCCACACTTCTCCTCTAATTGATGGATGGACTCCCTAAATTAGAAAAATAAAAAATAAAATAAAAAAACCCTAATGCTGAGTAGTATCCCTGTTGTTCCTTTATGAAGAAATGAACGAAACAAAAATACTTAACAGAACAAGAAAATCAAGCAATGAAAATATAATACAGAGAAAATTCTTTTTTACTTTGGAGTGCATGAATGAAGCTGGTAATTTCAGAAAGATAATACATGAGCTAAGAGACTACGTTGGTGATTTATCTTTGCTGAAAACTATGAGCTCAGTATTTGTTTGACTTCCATCTCAATAATGTCCTTGGTGATTGATTTATTTAAAATTATAAAGAAAAAGTTTGAAAATTGGTTTTGGATGAGTGGAAGAACAGCTCATACTTAAGCTGGGTTGCTTCCCATAATTCTCTAAAAGCAAAATTATCCGATGCGTCCAAACAGATCATAGCTGGACGTTTACAAACATGTAACTTTACATACTCAGGTACTGGTAAACTAAACATAAATTCAATGCCATTGTATTAAGAAAGGTGCACATACCCCATGCTGGATTCGGCTTAGAGTCTTGCCAATATCCAAATATCCTTCAGGAGTAAATGCAGCCTGCCATTTCCTTACACTCAGAGTTTTACCAGCCTGCAGAGACACAAAAAGAAGAAGAAGCTTCACTCTTTGTAATAAGATGCATCACTAAGATTGTTGTCAAATGTTATTCAAGACAAAGGCTGTTTTTAAATTCCATTGGCAGAACTCATAAAAGTCTTGTTTCCCCACAACCATCTATTTCACTAATAAACACAGAAACATAACCGAAGAATAAATACCATCAAACTCGAAATTAGAAACTTGCATTTATATGGACAACCCATGTAGAAGGTCAACATCTCAGTATCTTAACCGCAATGTTTGAGGCTTAACCGATAACAATGTCATCAAAACGTATACCCCAGATAATAAAGTTCTAACTTTGGCATTCAAATATTCAAATTGGGAAAATAAGCCATTTGTCATTCAAGCATTTTAAAATTTTTCCATATACACCATTTCTGTGATCTAAATAAAACCCAGCATCAGTCTGTCAAATCTGATTCACTCACCAGCAATATGGCTTCCCAAATAGAGATGAATACAAATTAAGATAAAGGGTATTCAAAAAACATATTATTAACAACGAAGAAAGAACGAACATAAACAGAAACACAAACCTTGATTTTGAAACGGCTTTTGGGAACATCGGTGCACTCGGGGCGGACCTCATAAAAAGAATCACCAGGAACGCCTGGATCCCTCCACATCCCAATTACTACCAGATTTCCAAACCAAGCAGAATCCTTGAACCAAAACCCAGAAGCTGGACCCCCTTGAAAAGATCAATTAAACCCAGAAATTTAAAATTGCTTTAGACCCTTCAGAGGAAGATGCAAAAGGGGACCCAGTTAGGAGCTGGCCTGACCAGGCTCCCAAATACAAGTTCAAACCCAAACAATAAAATAAAAAATTATAAAAGAAAACAGGAAAAAATAATAAATATGTTTCAATGTATTTGTATTTTCTTAAATTTTTTGGTTTTTTTCTTAAGACGTGATGTTGTTGGGATGTGGGGTTGGGTTGATGATGGTGGGTATGTATTATTACTCTGTCAAAGTCGCAATGAGAGAGTACCCCCCATCCCCAACCTCACGCCAACTTGGGTCACAAGGACCGCTTAATGCGTTAGTTCCGACGTCCCAAGTTGTTTCTCTCTCTACAAATATATAATAAATTTACCTAACCGATGTTGTTTCTTTCTAGTTGCTTTCATTTTTTTAGCTCATCTGAAAAATTAGCCTATAATCGTGGAATTTTTCTTGTTTTCAATAAGTTTCTATTTTTTTCTGATTGAATGGTTGACTTGGTAATTAGCATGGCCTCCTTGGTTTTTTTTCTTCTTCTTTTCCGTTGCAACAGGCAAGGACGCCATAGATTTGGGACTGGGTCAATAATGTGTTATAAAAGGAATGGATATGAAGTGGGTCCACATGTATCAAGCAGATTTTTCCAACCTGGGATTGTCTTGTCTTTACATGGTGAGTTGGACCCTGTTTCTATCTCCTCTGACCAACAGTTAAAAACATATACAGCTAGATTTTTTCTCTAAAAATGTTATTTTTCAAACTTTGGTATATTAGATAATTACAAATTAAATTGTTCAATTTTACTTACTATAATTTTAATATTAAAATTTCAATTAAATTAAATATTTTTAATTAAAATTTATAACATAAATTACATTCATACATAATCACTGATAACAATTGACAAATAATAATTTTTTTTTCTCTTTTTTAGTTTAAATTATAAACAAACAAATTATCCACCTTTTAATATGTATTGTTCTAGCTAAGAATATAGCAAACAAAATCAGATTTATATTTTTTTTTGTTGAAATTGTTCACTATAACTAGTTTACCGTATATGAGTACTTTGCCTTTAGTCATCGCTTTCCGCTATTATACCAAACATCGTGCATATATACTGAAACATTACATGGAAAGCCTTTTGAAAAAGATCTCTCATTCTCATAGATTAATTAAAACATTTACAATCGAATATAAATTGCTAAAATTAATATGTTGTATAAGCAACATAGGTGAATGTTTATTTCTGAAAACTCTGTCAAACATTATCAAATTTTTAAAAAAATAAAATTTTTTTAAAAAATTTAATTTGTTCAAAAACTAAAAATACTTAATAAAATATATAATTACTTAATAATTATAATAACATTTATGCATATTATCATTGGAGATGAATTTTTAAATCAAATATGTATTTATACCATATAAATTTTAAAATATATATTTTTATGCTACATATATAGTAATCTACATTGTTCATTGGAAATGCTTTTAGCTTATGCACAATACATTAGGCACTATGAAAGTTTTGCTATTTATAATCTGTAGGGATCATCATCCATAGATCCATGTTCATCAGATAAATATTAACTAGTTGTATTTGATATATATATTTTTTAATTTTTTAAACTTAAAATCTTAATCTGAAAAACTAATTTATTAAATTGTCAATTCAGCACATAAGAACTCTTAGTAATAGTTTATTTTCAATGATAATAAATAACATTTTTTTAATATAAATAATTAATCAAGTAGAACAAAAAACTAATTAACTAATAAAAAATGGTAGAAAGGCTAACAAAGTTACTATAGAAAAAAAAAATACAAGATAAGCTCTTGTGCATTATTCAGTGAAAAATACTTATATATTAATTAATTCTCTAAATATTCAAACAAGTTGTTATTTTAATATTATACCAGATAATGATATGACAAAAAAAATTATTATTTGGTACAGTTGAATTTTCACTTCTCCCATAAATTTAAGCTGATAGAATATGGTTCATCATCTTTTTTTTTTTTTTTTGCTCATTTGGATTCATTTGGATCCTAATATATGTTTTTACTTTTTCTTGAGTGGAGTTGTTGAGTTTGGAATTCAGGACCTCAAGACATTAGGCTCTGATACCAAGTTGAATTTTTAATTCACCCATAAACTTAAAATGATAGAAAGTGGGTCATTATCTTTTCAGTAAATGACACTAGAGGTATCCGAACTTTATCACGATTTACAAGTAAGTACTTTGTTTTTTTTTTTTGACAATTTTGTATCTAAACTTCATTTTTGTTGTAGTGTTAATACCTGGAGGTGATTTCGTTTAAATTTCTCTATCAACTTACACTTGATGTGTCACGTGGTCTTTAGCTGAAAGGTAGACTAGTCTTTTTTTGCTCGTCTTTTTCATTAAGTTCTCATACACTCCAATTTACAGAGGTCAACTACAAGAAATTGGTACATCATTTTGAAAAAAATTTCCCCTAACCTTTGCATATAAATCCCAAAAGTACACTCTAAAGACCACGATTAAAGCTCTTAATGGACGCCATTAAAGGTGGAAGTCAAATGTTAGAGCCTATATTATACTACTGTGGGAACCCAAGCATTCAAAAATCCTCATGGGCGGAAAACAACCCGGGAATGAGGTTTAATGGGTGCAACAAGTATATTGTCAGTGCGTGATTTTCTAACCCTTTTCATTCTAGATTTTAGATGTTTAGGGCTTAGGATTTTCTATCTAAATGGGTTATAGATTTTAGCATTGTTAAAATGTTTATACATATTAGGTGAAATCTAGAATAAAAAGGGTTAAAATGAAATTGTGCATTTTAATTTCTTTGTTGAGTTTTGCTGTTTTAGGTGTTGTTAGTCGGATTTGTATGGATAGCTTATAAGTAAATGGTGTTTTGGTTTGTAGATAGATGAAGAAAACAATTGGCCTGAGTTTTGCTAATAAGTGAGTTGTAAATGCATGATTTAGCTTAAAATTTTGAGAGTTTTGAATTTGTTTGGATATGACCTCATCTATGTGTATAAATTTTTTAAAATTGTATCAAAGTGTTAGTTATTTTGCCTTAGGTCATCTGAGGCTCTTAAATGTTCGTCAAAATCGGGTATGACACGAATTGGGGGAAATCGTAGCTAAAAATACCATATCTACCCTTCAGCTAATGACCACGTGACAAATCACGTGCGGGTTGACGGAAAAATTTAAATGAAATCGCCTCCAGGTATTAACGCTGCAGCAAAAATGAAGTTCGGATACAAAATTGCCAAAAAAAAACAATGTACCTACTTGTAACTCGTGATAAAGTTCAGATATCTCTAGTCTCATTTACTCTTATCTTTTTTATATTTTATCTGTAATAGTTACAATTACAATGTGACCTTAATTTATGTAGCAAATTTTAATTTAAAATATTTATTTTATTTTTTAATACTAAAGCTCTAATAATAGAAAATGAGTCATTGAAGATAACTACTTCACATAGCATGTAAGTTTCACTGCTAATTCATCACTAATGGATAAAAGTAGCAAAAACTTATGCCGCATCATCCTAATATAATAACATAGGCCAAAATAGTCCACTAATTCATTTTTATATATAAATATATCCATATATATTTTGTAACAAGTCATGTTAATTGGATCAGTTAATTTTACCGATGATTATATCAAAGTATAAATATATGGATTTTCACAATAATCATATTTATATTTATATATAAATATATATACACATAATTTTTTTTATCTTAAGCTTCGAGCCTATGCTATAATGGGTTCTAACGATTTTTTTTTTTTCTAACTTTACAATACTGCAATAAATGATAACAAAAAAAAAAAGAGTTTAGTAAATGATATGAGAAAAATTCTAATAAAAAATCAAGTTAGAGTCTATTAGAGCATGAACTCTAGAGCTCATTAGAAAATCATTTGTTGTGCTTTGTTTTTGGTTTAGTCCTTCTAAGTTCCACTTGTAGTCTATATTTCCACGCTGGCCAAATAGCCTTGCCAGAGCTTGCAAAATAAAGCAGGCAGTCAGAGGGATGTCGGTGAGGTCATCAGCGTTCCTCTTCCAATGCCTAAATCATCCATATCTGAGAATGTTGCTTTACTATTCTCGCTCTCTTTGCACGGTCTCAAGCTCAGAAAAATTGTGAAAGACCAAAGTGGGTGTATAAAGAAGATAACTCAAAATGGAAAAGAAATCCTAACAGCGATTAGACATTTGTGTAAAAAGAAGAAAAAAGCTAGAAAGAGTAAGAACCATAGTGTAGAAGGAAAGAAAAAAGAAGAGAATCTGAAGAAGAAAAAAAAGAAGAAGGTGCAAATCCCAATAAGGCAAAAGTATTTTTACCTTACCTAATATTTTTTTTAAATAAACCCCGGCAGGAATATGAGGGATTTAAATCCTACCTCATCAGATGATGATGTTTGACACTTGAAATGATGAATATGAATATTTGTGTTCTAATGCAGGATCCACACGAGATATTATCTCATTCTCACGTGACCTTTTCTCTCCAGTAATTCACTCGATTGTGCCTTCGGCTGACTAAATTTGTGTTTGGTTGGGCTTGTAATTTCTGAGAGGTGAGTGAAGCCTGTGGCCTAACTTGAGTAATTCGGACTTACCATCATCTGGAGCCTCACATGGCAGTTCCTTTGATTCTAGTGACCCAAAGCTCATTTAGTCTATATGAAAACCTCCATGATATTATTATTAGGTTTAAATGCATTTTAGACATTTGTGTAAAAAGAAGAAAAAAGCTAGAAAGAGTAAGAACTAGTGTAGAAGGAAAGAAAAAAGAAGAGAATCTGAAGAAGAAAAAAAAAAAAGAAGGTGCAAATCCCAATAAGGCAAAAGTATTTTTTCCTTATCTAATATTTTTTTTAAATAAACCCCGGCAGGGATATGAGGGATTTAAATCCTACCTCATCAGATGATGATGTTTGACACTTGAAATGATGAATATGAATATTTGTGTTCTAATGCAGGATCCACACGAGATATTATCTCATTCTCACGTGACCTTTTCTCTCCATTAATTCACTCAATTGTGCCTTCGGCTGACTAAATTTGTGTTTGGTTGGGCTTGTAATTTCTGAGAGGTGAGTGAAGCCTGTGGCCTAACTTGAGTAATTCGGACTTACCATCATCTGGAGCCTCACATGGCAGTTCCTTTGATTCTAGTGACCCAAAGCTCATTTAGTCTATATGAAAACCTCCATGATATTATTATTAGGTTTAAATGCATTTTAGTACTTTTTCAAATTGAATTGTTCATTTAAAAGTCTTTTACAATTAATTTGTACAATTGATACCTTCTAAATTAAAAAAAATTGTACATTTGTCCAATGTAGTTGAAATTGAGAAAAAAAAAATTATATATTTGTCCAATTTAGTTAAAATTGACAAATTCTATCAATTTAAAATTAACATATGGTCTTCAAAATTATTTTTTTCATTTTTAATTTTACCAAAAACTAAAAATAAAAATTAAAAAAGAGAAAAAAAAATTATAAATGAATTTTAAATTTTTTTTTCATATTTTAAATTTTTGGTACAATAAAAAATAAAAATAAAAAAAATTTTAGGGTCATATGTTAATTTTAAGTTGATAGAATTTGTCAATTTTAACTAAATTGGATAAATTTGTAATTTTTTTTTGTCAATTTCAACTACATTGGATAAATGTGCAACTTTTTTCAATTTAGAAGGTATCAATTGCACAAATTAATTGTAGAGACCCCTAAGTGAACAAATTTAATTTTAGAAGGTACTAAAATGCATTTAAACCTTATTATTATTATACCAGAGAATAAACTACTAAAAACTTATTATGTTATTATGATGCTATTCAATTAATGTAAACTACAAAGTTCAACTTTGAAGCTTGTAAAAGAAATAAGGTAATTACATAAATTAAGGTTTTTCTGCAAAGAGAGAAGAACAGAGTAGTCCTAGGTGGACATGAACTATGGAATCAGAATCAGTTGCTTCCTTCATTGAAATTTGAATACGAAGCTGGGTATTCGAAGGGAATTCGAGTAGCTAGCGCAATATCGATCGGTAGAGGCTAACTAAGACTGATAAGAAGAGAACAAAAACAGAATAATGTAACTAATTTCCCCTGAAACACAAGACATGAATATTCTTCATAATCATCAAGGAAAGTATAAAACCAGTAAATTAATTTATAATTCCAAAGTGTAGAAAGAACTACGTAGCTCATGATTTTAAAACAACGAATATGCATTGCTCTACAGGCTAAGAAATCTAAAGCGCGCTCATAAAATAGTAATAATAATAAAGAAAAAAAAAGTTCCAAAGCTTCACTGCCACAGCATGTAAGAATTCCATGCATGCAACTAGATCGGCCTACAAAAACCCTGCTCTTGACGCCATTTCATGTCTATTAATTTCTGCAGTCAATCTGTAGAAAAACAAAAACCAGCACACATTATCAGCGCCCATTTGCAATCAATGGCTTGCATATTTCTTACATCAAATTACCAAAACAAGGCAATTCGCTTGCTGGGTCTGCTAGTTCTCACATTTTCCGTGATGCAGAAAAGTGATGCAACTAATTTTCAAGTAGGAGGAACAGGCATTTGGAGTCCGAATTCAATCAGCTACACTCAATGGGCTGAAAAAAATACATTTGCGATTGGAGACTCCATAGGCAAGTTTATATTTTTCTCAATATTACAAAGGTCTTCAGATTCTTTTGTTCTTTTATATGCATGCAAATTATTTTTTCCTATAGAAAAACAGTCCAAAAGGTCGACAAGGTCATCTTTATTTTGCTTTGCAAAATGATTTTTTTCATTACGCTTGTCAAAATTAGTCTTTTTTCAGAGATCTCTTTTCAAAGAGAGATTGCTTATACCAACATATAAGAGCATCTTTAGTAGAAATATAAATTGTAAAAATAAATATAAGTGATATTGATAGTGTTTTAAAAAAAAAATTCAACTGCAATTTTTAGAATGAATGTTAAGCTGATGTGATTTAAACGTAATTGTGTTTTAAAATTTTCTAAAAGCTTTATTAGACATTATAATGTTTTCTTTTTAAAAAAATCAAAGTTTTCTTAAATAGTTATTTTTTTTAAATGAAGAAATTATAATAAAATATATAATTAATTAATAATAATAAATAACTTTTATGTATGTTACAAAATAATTTTAGAATTAACTGCATATTTATGTCATTTAAATTTAAATAATGTCAATTTACATGTTACATCAAACAAACAATCTGTATTAACCGTGGGGATGTATTCTAAGCCGGGACATCAAGTAGTATAATTAAATTAAATATAATAATTCTACCATACATATATCCATCCGTATTTTATTAAAATGTAGATGATGCATATGTAATTCCATGAATTACATGGAGTTAAAAATTCTGACTCCATGTAATATCCAGTGGCAAATACAAAGTATCGCATTTTAACAAAATGCAAATTTTTCATGATAGAATTTATATATATATAATCAAGTTCCAGTCAAGTTTATTTGATAGTTTTAGAATCATATTTTTGGGATGGCAGCTTTTAACTACACTGCTGGCAAAGACTCGGTGCTTGTAGTATACGAGCACGACTACACCAGCTGCAACACTGACTCGCCTATTCAGAAATTAGGTACTGGCTACACTGTGATCAAGTTCTACAATCTTGGATCTCACTATTTTATCAGTGGGAACAAACATAATTGTCTTCAAAATGAGAAGTTGAAAGTCATTGTCACGCCAAATATCAGTGAAACTCCTCCTCCTCCAAACGGTGCTTCTGCTATCTTCCTCAGTTTTATTGGGTACATGGGAGCCTTTGCTGCTTCCTCACTTGTTCTGCTATTCTAATTTGGATTAATGCTTCAATAAGTTTGGATATAATTCATTCTTCTTCATTTAGACTGTTTTTCTTCCTTCCTCTATTACTTAAATCTGTTTTATATATTTATATATTTTTTGTTTCTATTTAATTCAATTTTTATAAATACTTAATATATGGCATGTTGTATTTATTAATTTATTGTTTGGCATATTATTTATTTTATAAATATTATAAGATAACTTATCTTTATTTGGTTATTAAAAATATTTTAAACAAAAAAAAAATCTTCAAATTAAATTTGGACTCCAAATTTAATCTTTAATGAGGAGTTTTTAGTAAAAAAAAATTATTTTTTTATTTAAGAGATTGTAAATAGCTGGTTCCGAATTGCTAAAACAGCTCAGGAAAGGAATAACTATTCCCTTCTATCAATTTTCATTTCAACGAATACTTTATATTTTCCGCATACAAAATGTATATCCTAATTTATAGTATGCACAAGAAAAATCTATGGAATATTATATTTTGTTTCTTTCGGAGTTTTAGTTAACTAAGTCAAAACTCTGCGATTGTGCCTCCGTCAGTTGTTCATCTTTGAACGTATTATATATACATAGAAAAATTCTACCATACAAACATCTATATATATAAATTGTCAAAATTGTCAAGAAAGTTATTTTTAATCGCTGAACTATCATTAAAATTTTTTTTAATGACAATCTGATCATCTGGATATCTGGATCCCAAAATCTCCTTTTACATATATATGGTAGCGGAAGTGATAGTTAATGCAAAACTACTTAAAACAAAACTTATTATGTTATAAGGTGCTAGTACTCGATTATGTAAACTACAAAGTATAGATACGAGCTATATGGAATCGGGAGTTGCTTCGTCTTCAATGAAATATGAATATGAAACTGGGAATTAATTTATGAAGGGAATTGGAGTAGCCAGCGCAATATTGGCTTTCTGAGAAGAAGAGAGCGAATAGAATAATGTCACTAGTTTGCCCTGAAACACAAGACATGAATATTCTTGATAATTATCAAGCAAAGTATAAAACCACAGACCACGTTGTATTAATAATTCGAAAGTAGCGTATATAGACCGCCTAGCTATTGTTTTTAAGTTAAAAGTGCACATATGCTTTGTTCTGAAGGCTAAGAAATATAAAGCTTATGAAAAAAGAGAGAATAACAAAAAGATCCAAAAGATTCACTGCCACAGCATGTAAAAGTTTCCATGCAACTCGGCTTATAAAAACCCTGCTCTGGACGCCCATTTCATGTCATTGAAAATTAAGCTAGCTGATCCATCACTCATCACTATAATTATATCTGATCAGCTCGATCCCATTTTGCATTTTTCTCTCTTCCATGGCTCACACATTTCTTCCACCAAATTACCAAAACAAAGCAATTTGCTTACTGGGTCTCCTCGTTCTCACACTGTCCACTATGCAGACAAGCGATGCGACTGAATTTGCAGTAGGAGGAACAAAGCGTTGGAGTCCGGATTCAACTGACTACAATCAATGGGCTGCAAAACATAGATTTCAGATTGGAGACTGCATAGGCAAGTTAACTTTATGTTTTTCTTAATATATAGGTCTGTCATTTATTTTATTTTTTTTCTTTTTTTATATGCACTAAAAAAAAATAATGATTAGACAACGATGGTCAAAGTAATATTTATGATGAACTTCATTATAAATGCTGTATTAAATATAAAAAACGATGCACATTTAATTAATTTATATTTATTAAAACAAATACGACGTGTAAATGGTAAAACGTCGTTTTAAACCTAAGTAATTACGACGCACAATAAAAAATCAGCGTAATAAATAATATGTAAAATTTACGTAATACCGACGTAGCCACTTAAGATGATGTTAAAACACCATCATCTAAAACCATAAAATACGACGGTCAAGACTGTCATTATTAAAAAATAACACCATTTAAAATGTCAAAAACAACACTTAAAATATTTCGTAAATAATCATCAAATACGACGCACATAATACATCTTGTATGTCTTAAAACGACACGCAATGTGCGTAGCATAAAAAAAGCAGTGGGGACGCACTATGTCCATTCTATTTATACATAATATAATTTATAATTTTATTTATTATATATTACATATAAAATATTATTTTATTATATATTATATATTACTTTATATTATTTAATTATATTGACTTAATTTTTAATATATATAATAAATAAAATATATATATATATAATATAATAAAATAACTTTACACTGCGTCGGGATTGGCCTCTATGCTTTTTACGATGTGCGACTCTTCAGTCAAAGTTGCACCCACTGTGAACCTTAGCAAAAATATACAATCGATCACGGTGTGAGTCATGTATATAGACCTCGACGCGTTGATCGACTCCAGCACGTTTCTGAGCCTCTCGATTCCGTAGCTCCTTAGCACGAGCTAGAGCTTCAAGGCTCTGAACCTCCTACTGAGCGAGATCTGCCAGTCCTTGTAGTCCACCACCTCTTTCAGCTTGGAGTCGAAGGCTCTGTTTCTGAGGAACTCAGGGTTCGTCGAAAGCGAATCGGTCAAAGCGCTCAGGTCCTTGAGCCAGAGGCAGCAACAGTCGAGGGTTGTCAAGAACCACTTGTGAGCTTTGAAGTTGAAAGAGTTCGCGCCTTCCACGGCGTCGATGAAATGCCGGAACTCAAGGCAGATGCAGGAGCTTCCCGCGTAAGCAGTGTCGACGTGGACCCATATCCGGTAGTTGCTCGCCATGCGGCATATCGGTCCCAGCAGGTTGATGGCGGTGGTCGAAGTCGTCCCACGGTGGCTCAAACGAAGGTGGGGATCAGCCTGGCTTCGATGTCGGAGATGATGATGGATCGCAGTGAAGCAGGAGGGAGAGAGAACGACATCGCTTTGGACGTTTTGATGATAAGGAAGTTCCTCTGGTCGATGCCGGCTATTTGCGTGGTTTTCTTGAAGGCGATGTGCATTTGGTCGGACCCGTAGATGATGAGCTTGCCGATGTTTTCTCTGCTGGCTCGGGTCAGCATTCGGTCTCTGGCAACGACGAGGGTGCAGAGAATGGCTTCGCAGGTGGTGCCTTGCAGAATGCCTCCGCCTCCTCCGGAGAAAAAGAAAGGCTATGGGAGGCTCCGGGACAATGTGCGTCGTCCTTAGTGGTCGTTTAGGGGCATAGACGACGCACAATGTGGGTCATCGTTGAGGGAGAATGGTGGCCAAATGCGATGCATTTTGACCGCGTCTAAAATGCTATGTCAGATAAAAAAATTATGATTTTTGCCCGTCGTTTAAATCTGATGTGTTGTTGCAATAAAGACAACGGTCATTAAGCGCCGTATTTATACTAAAAACGACAGTTTTTGTGTATCGTTAGAATGATAAATTCCTTGTAGTGATGCATGCAATTCAACTTTTTCCTTAAAAGAACAGTCCAAAAGGTCGACAAGATCAGCTTTATTTTGCTATGATTTTCCATCCTGAGTATCTTGTTCAGCATTGTCTTATTTGACTGTGTTTTTACCAGCTACGCGATGTCTTATGCTACTCGTGTGGTGCTCCATTAAGCGATTAATATATTTAAAAATAATCAATCCTTTTCCAGCGAGATTATCTTATACTGGATGATCTGTGGAACACTAAAATTAAATTATATATATATATATATATTTTACATAAAAAAAAAATTAAAATAAAGATATATTTATTTTATGAAAATAAAAATATATTGTTATTAAAAATATATTTTTAATAAGAATTCTTATTGAAGAAATGAGGATATCTTCCTATATATATCAGCCTTTCTATAATGAGTTCAGTTGAAGAAATTCATGTGATGTTTTTGGGATATATGGCAGTTTTTTACTACCCTTATGGGCACCAAGTGGTTCAAGTAAACAAAGACGACTACACCAACTGCAACACTGACTCACCTATTCAGAAATACACTGATGGCCACACTGTGATCCACTTAAGCCAATCAGGAGCTCACTATTTCATCAGTGGAAACAAAGATAATTGTCTCAAAAAACAGAAGTTAGTAGTCGTTGTCATGGCAGACAGAAGCAATATTAATCGGTATTCTAACCAAAGAAGTCCAGCTTCTCCTCAACTAGGCTCAAACGAGACAATCCCGTCTCAGGCACCAGCCGGCCAAGGATTGCCATCGCCGCCTGCTGGGTCCGCGGAGATTAACCCAACTCCAGCTCCAGCTACTACATGTGAAACTCTACCACCACCTCCTCCAAACGGTGCTTCTGCTGTCTTTGTGAGTTTTATTGGGTGCATTGGAGCCTTTGCCACTTCATCACTTCTTTTGGTATTCTAGTTGGATTGCTTCAAAAAGTTTGGATTTCTTCATTTGGACAGTCTTTTTCTTCCTTCATTATTGTTTTTCTACCTTTCAATATGTATATTTCTTTTTACTCCCTTAGAGCATCTCCAATAGCTATTTCTATTTTTCAAAAGTTATTGTCACATAAGATAAATAGACAGTCTAATTTAAAAATCTTTTTCAATGGTTCTGTCTAAATAGTCTGTTAAGCTGAACTGGCATAAAAAAAATAGAAGATGTCTAGAAAACTGTCTACTTCTAGAGGGTCTGTTAGACAGTCTAATTCATTAATTATATTTATTTTTATTAATTTTGGTTAACTTTTAGATTATTTTTAGTTTATTTTGAACACAACCATTGTAGATTATTTTTAAATAGACATTGTCTATTAAATAGACATTGTGCCACATAAGCAGAAATACTTCTATTTTTTCTGCCACATAGACTCTAATAGAAAAAACCATTGAAGATGCTCTTAGAGCTCAGTGTATTGAACAGAGATTCTAAAGGCTTTATTAGACATTATAATTTTTTTTTTTTAAAATAAAATTTTTCTTAAATAGTTATTTTTTTTAAAATGAAAAAATTATAATAAAATATATAATTAATTAATAGTAATAAATAGCTTTTATGTATTATGGAATAATTTTAGAATTGACTAAATATTTATGTCATTTAAATTTAAATAATGTCAATTTACATGCTACATAAAAAAAACAATCTATATTACCTGTGGGGATGTATTCTAAGCCGGGACATCAAGTAGTATAATTAAATTAAATACAATAATTCTACCATACATATATCCATCTGTATTTTATTAAAATGTAGATGATGCATATGTAATTCATGGAATTACATGGAGTTAAAAATTTGGACTCTATGTAATATCCAGTGGCAAATACAAAGTATCGCCACTGCAAGAAAAATTAGTTTTAGCGACAAACGTGTTTCGTCGCTAAAGGTAACAAATTCATCGCTAAAGGTTTTGGCGAGGAGTCATTTCGTCGGCAAATTCGTTACTGATGGAGCGTCAAGAAAGGTTTTTACCGAGAAATGATGAAATTTCGTCGGTAATTTTGTTTCCTCGCTGAAACCTTTGCCGACGCATTTAATTTTCTTGCCTAATGTCTATAGCGGCAAAACATTTGGTCGCTAAATGTGCTAGGCAATTTTTAAAATTCTTTGTTAAATCCTTTAGTGACAAATAATTTTGTCGCCAAAAATTAGTTTAATGTCGGTAAATCTTTTGTCGTTAAAAAATCAAATTTTATTAATGGTTGATTCATCGGTAAATCTATTTTTTTAGTGACGAAATTAGATTTCCACAGCAAAAGAAGCTTACTTTGTGACGAAAATTCAGTATATTTGGCAACAAATTTATGAAATGATTTTTTTGATGAATAATAATATTATTTCAAATATATATGTTTTAATTTTACATACCTTATTAAGTAAAAATGCAACAAAATATAGAAGATATAATATAAATTAACAGCTTATCAAATCTTAATAAAGTAGAATAATTAATACATAAAATAAATGTTAAGATGTAGCATAGTAGCATATGGTAGAGGTGAGGGTGGAAATGGAAGGTTCAATAATCCGTATTACAAAAATTTTCGCACCCCAATACTTCAATAAGAAATCTTGACACATGCCAAACCACCAATGATCAGGAAGCACAACTCTCAAATGCCTTATCAGTGTCTTAAAACTTGTGCTGAATATGAGATTCTTCTCTACTTTCTCCACCATGAAATGCCATGCTTTCTAAGTGGGTCCTTAACCATAAATGCAGCTGCTTGTACTCTCCTTCCAATTGTTCTTCTCTAGACATTAGTTTGCCGAAAGCAAGAGAGAAATTTATTATCATTGCCCTGCTCCAAGTATAAAAAGTAACATATCATGTTTAATAATACATGCTTACAATTTATCTATTTTAATTTAACAGGTTTTTATGGGTATTCATAAAATAAGGTACCTAAATAAAGACATTAACTATAGGAAAACATACTCAACACATTAAAATATCATTGCAAAGAACATATATAGAAACTAACATTGAGGAAAAAAAAAATCTTCTCCTGTATGGCTTGATAATATAGTTAAAGTCACAACTTAAAAAAAAGATGAACAAAAGACCAATGGAATAAAACAATCATGAATGGTATTTAAGGATTTCACTCTGTGTGAAAGAATGAAATTAAAAACATCATTATGTGGCATCTTCAGCAACAGATTTCAAGCATAAATCTTCTTTTATAGAATATAAATATAAAATAAAATAGAATCATGCCATCATATCATTTTATATAAAATCAAACATAGAAATGTTAACACACCTAACCTGCCAAGTGCATACTCTCAATCTGCCTTTAATGTTTGCCTCACTTGGGTGCCTAAAATATTTTTCTCAAAATCTCCTTTTGATGAGCTGCATAAATAGAAAATTTTTAAATCAATAATTATTAGTAGTTTTTGAATAAGAAACACTATTATTCCAAAGTTTCTTCAGTCATTACTAATGTCAAAGACTTTGGGGGTAGAAAAGATGGAACGTTCTTTGGATATGTATAGTTTTGGCTTTTACAATGGACAATTTGGTTAATGAAATGCTTTTTGAGGACTGCGTAAAGATTTGAGGCCTTAATGGGATAACATTTAGCTTTGGGGCTTCTTTATGGGCATATACTGCAAAGGACTTCAAGGAAATTCAGATTTCTTGGATCCTAAGTTGAGGCATATTATCGAGTTTCATTACTTAAGTTATTTTTGTATGAATGTATGGATTTATTTATATGAAGTAATTCACCCAAAAAAAAAAATCTATATGAAGTAAGTTTCCTGTCAATATTTTTAAAGAAAATATATGTAAACAAATGCAAGCACATGCACACAAATATGTATACTAGTTTCGGGTCATTAGAATTAACAGAAACATTACTATTCATGCAGGATTAAGGTTAGAAAAAGAGTACATATTTAAAGTAATCCAAAAAGAGTACATAGTTGAGCTCACTTGCAAACAAATTGAACTAAAGTGTCCAAATTCCAGAATCTTTCTTAAATCTACAGGACTTTCAGAAGCTAGAGGGCATGTTATATTCTAGTATTTAATCAATCCTGTAACAAGTGAGCTATAGAAAATTTAAAGAAATTTTTGTCCAAAGAGCAGTAACATCATTTCAACTTTGCTCAGAGAGAAAGAGAAAGAAAAAGACAGGAACAAAAAGTAAATATATCTGGTATAAAATTTATAGGGCATGACGTAAAACAAAATAAAGAACAAAAACTGTCATGAGTTTGTTGTTGTCTGATTTTCATCACTTAGATGTCACATGGCGTTTCCTTGACTGAATCTCGGATTCTGTCCTTGACCCCTGCGAAACAAGGCAGTGGCGTTAGACTGGGGGCCGGTGGTGTCACCGGCGTTCCCACTCCGATGCCTAAGTTAGTTATGAGGCAATTCTAAGAAACCTTCTTCAGGTATCCCACTGCGCAGCCTACCTAAAGTTCTGCGCCGAGGAGCCCTCCTGAAACTTGTCAAAGGTGGTGATCACGACTGGTCTAGGATTGTTAGGGAGTGATTAGGGTTCAGATCTCAAGAAAACTATCATATTCCCACTCATCTAACCTTACCTTAAATACCTCATTTCAACGGCTCGGATGCTAGGGTTATGAACCCTCATAAACTTGGATTGTGACATCTAGACTCGGAGAATAAGGTAAGTATTTAAGCTAAGATCCGAAGGTCAACGGGGCTCACTTACTCCATCGTCCAAGACCATGCCGCGCCTGGGCCTGCTCTCTGCCTTGCCTGACGGGCTGGGCTTCGCCTACTCGTGACTGGTGGGCCTCGCCCACAGTGACCTTTGTGGGCATCAGTGGGGCCTAGGAGGTTCTCTGACCCAAATCCCGAAAATCTTCCATCTAACTCTTTCAACTAGAAAATCTTTAATCAAAATACTGTAGTGCCTAATTCATTGTCTCCCTTCATATCATTAATTTTCAACTTTACAAAGCACAAATATGCATCCCAGGCAGGTCATAAGTGACCCACAATGAAAACCAAATGCAATCAAGTATTCTAGAAAGAGGGAAGGATAAAGATTACCTTCTAAATGAGATTAGTTATTCAAGGTAACACAAAAGTTACTTTCTGGCTCACCTCTCCAAATCTTCCGCATTTCAACTCCAATTTTTTTTTTTCCTTTTAAAAAAAAATAAATACAGAAAAAAAAATGCAAAGGTCAAAAATCTGATTATTCCACACAAATTAAAATGGAAAATAAAAAGTTCATTAAACTTAAAGATCCAAGTAGCAAATTCTACCCAGAACAACCAACCCTAACACGAATTTACTTAATCGAAGGAATGCAGCTATGATTATACAACCAGAAAAAGAACAAAGTGAAACAAACTATAGCATACAGAGGAAACAATAGAAAATAAACAAGAAAGAAGAGAAGCTCCCATATGCAAAAAGAAGAGGCTTGAACGCCTGAGTAGGAGAGGAGTTGAAAAGTATTGTCGAACGTACAGGAGTTCTATAACACCATGCCTCCTTTCTGAAAAAGCGAGTTACGATTTATTATTAAAAAAAAATTGGATAGAAGAAGAGGAAGACTGACCTGTGCGACGGGAAATTGCTGCAATTGGGGAAGATCAAAATCCTAAAGCACCAATGTGAACAGAGGTCCTATGAAAAGGGATTTGGGTTTCTGTCGAGAGAAAAAGAAAATAAAGAAGAGAAAGGAGGAGGAAATGAGATCTACTTGATGAAAAGGCCAGAGAAGTGCCGAGGGAAAAGTGTTGTTCTAAACCAAGTGAAAACCCTCCAATTTTATCCTTTTTTTTTTTTTTTTTTTTTTTTTTTTTTTTTTTTTTTTTTTTTTTTTTTTTTTTTTTTTAAATCTCCAATTTTATCCCTAAATTTCACCATTTTATGACCAACATATGAAAAATCCTCGGTAATAAGTTACAATTGGGCGAGGGATAACAAATTCCCTCGGCAAAACATAATAAAATTTAGATTTTCATTAGGGCGGGGTCAAGGCGCGCGCAAAATGTTTTTTATTTGAGGTGACTAATACATTACTTTTGTCGCTAATGATATTTTTTCCTTTTTAATTTTTTCTTCCTTTCTTTTTAATTTAATGCATATTAATAAAATTTAAAAAATAAATCAAATTATAATTAATTGGCATTAATTTAAGGTACAAAATAACTTTGATTTCTTTTCATTTAATATAAATTAATCAAAATAAAAATTGCAATCCGATTAAAATTAATTATGAATAATTTAAGGTACAAGTTATAATGACTCATTTTAATTTACGATACAAATTATAGTATCTCCTTTTAATTTCACAATTAAGACTAAACTAACTATCTTTACTCATGTATTTCATGAGAAAACTAACTAATCCCATAAAATTCTTCACTATTTAATAAAATCTTGGATTAGTTGTCACAAAATAAGAGTTTTAATTATGTCACTGAACACAAAATTGAACTACTTTTAATCTATTCTTATCTAGATATTTTCAATCATATGTATGAGATTGGAAGACCTTAACAGTTCGTTTGTTAATCAGAAAAAAACTGAATTAGACTTAATTATTTTATGTTGTAATGTAATTTGATTAAATATGATTTAAAATAGTCTAGTTTAATCCATTTTAATTCAATACAACAAACGGACTTTAAGGTATATAAAATTAAATACTTTTAATTACTTTTAAAATAATTACAAACTAATCAAATAAATAGGGGAAATGCATATATTAAATGAATTTTAATTAATTTTCAGAACAATATTTTAATACTTATATATATAAAAGAAGAAAAATGTAAAACACTAACCACCAAAGCCATAATGTGACTTCACCAATACTACTCTACAGTATAGATAAAATATTTGTTTGAATAATGTATATATATATATATATATATATATATATTTGTGCATATGTAACATAGAACAAATTTTATCTTTGTTTAATTTGTTTTAATATATTTGATGAGCCGTTTGGGAGAGACTTTTAGCATATACAGACCACTATACCAGTAGCTCAACATCTACTATATAATTGAAATTTTGTAATAGTCAATCAGCAGCAAAACAAAATTCCTTGGTAAATGTATACTCTTTAGCAACGAAAAAGTAAAATTCCTCGCTAAAGGATCACATTATACCAACCAAACTAAAATTCTTCGATAAAAGTTTATTCTTTAGCAATGAAATATTTAATTTGTTGGTAAAGGATTAACATTTCCTGAGGAACCATTTTTTTGTCGGTAAAATATACATTATTACTGAGGAATTTGTGTTTTTGTCGCCAAAAGATGCACTTTTACCCACTAAACGTGACTTCGTCACTAAAAACTAACTTTTTGCCGACGAATTAAAATTTTGTCGGTAAAAAAATTATTTGCCGACGAATTTATTGTTTGTCGGTAAAATATTTGTCGGTAAATGATAATTTTCTTGTAGTGCATTTTAACAAAATGCAAATTTTTCATGATAGAATTTATATATATAATCAAGTTCCAGTCAAGTTGATTTGATAGTTTTAGAATCATATTTTTGGGATGGCAGCTTTTAACTAAACTGCTGGCAAAGACTCGGTGCTTGTAGTATACGAGCACAACTACACCAGCTGCAACACTAACTCGCCTATTCAGAAATTAGGTACTGGCTACACTGTGATCAAGTTCTACAATCTTGGATCTCACTATTTTATCAGTGGGAACAAACATAATTGTCTTCAAAATGAGAAGTTGAAAGTCATTGTCACGCCAAATACCAGTGAATCTCCTCCTCCGCCTCCAAACGGTGCTTCTGCTATCTTCCTTAGTTTTATTGGGTACATGGGAGCCTTTGATGCTTCCTCACTTGTTCTGCTATTCTAATTTGGATTAATGCTTCAATAAGTTTGGATATAGTTCATTCTTCTTCATTTGGACAGCGTTTTTCTTCCTTCCTTTTTATTATTATTATTATTTAATCTGTTTTGGAATCCACACTACTACAGAAAATAGCTATTGACGACGGCCATACTTTTATATAGACGTCGGTTAAAAAAAAAAGCCGTCGTTGATAAAATAAGACGACGGTTAAAAAACATCAACGACGGTTTTAACTGTAACCGTCGTCTTAAGTTAATCAAAGACGACGGTTACTTCAACAACCGTCGTTGATAAAAAGACAAAAATACACGTGGCATATGTTGAAGAGTATAGACGACGGTTCGTAAAATGAACCGTCGTCTATTGTGCATTATCAACGACGGTCCATAAAGAACCGTCGTCTATTGTGCATTATAGACGACGGTTCATAAGGAACCGTCGTCTATTTTGAATTATAGACGACGGTTCCTTATGAATCGTCGTCTATTGTGACATTATAGACGACGGTTCCTGAAGGAACCGTCGTCTATAGTTGTGTAATTTTCAACAACGGTTTTTGTTTTGAACCGTCGTCGTTTTGTGTATATTTGTCCACGTGGCGCTCTTACGTTTAGTCTCTGAAACCTTCAAAATATAGCCGTTGCAAAGTAGCCGTTGCAAAAAATATAGCCGTTGTAATTTTTTTTTGCTTATATATTTTCATGTTCTAAATCAAATTCATTAAATTCATCTCTCATAATTCTTGTTCAAATTCTTTTAGTGGTGATCAAAAATATTCAAATAGCATTTATTTAAGATTTAAGTCATCAATTTATTGAAGCTTGAAGTTGATTTGTGTAAAAGAACTCACTATCAAGGTAAGTAATTTTATGCAATTAACTATATTAAACATTTATGTTATTGCATTATCATTTATATTAAATTAGTTATATAATTTTATTTTCATGAATAATTTTTTTTATAATTATTAGGTTATAAACATTTAAATTTTGCAATGATATATATATATATATGTTTTCCATTTATTAAATTTGTTAGTTTGTTTAAATATTTGATATGTTATAATCTCATATAGTATCGTTATTTATTAAATATTTTATGTTGTTGTAGTTAATTTTAGAATATAGTAAAATATTGGCACATTAATTAGTTGTGTAATTATCGTTGTCTCTATATTTATTGTTATCTATTTATTTTCTATTATTGATTTGTTAATTATTAAATTTTGGTTAAATTGTTAGTAATATATTATTCATTGCTATATTTTAAATCATTATTGTTTAAATTAGTTTTAATTAGTTGTTATTTAAATAGATAAAATGGACAAATCATGGATAAGGATGGATAGGAGAACCGATGCATTTCAAAAGGGTTTTGAAATGTTTTTAGAATTTACTAAGAAAAGTGCAAATAGAGATGGTAAAATTCGATGTCCTTGTATGGAATGTGGAAATTTATTTTTTAGTACTATTGAAGAAGTGAGAGGGCATGTATATTTTAAGGGATTTGATACGAATTATCGTAAATGGATTTTACATGGAGAAGAGTTGGAAGAGTCTGAAGGATATCGTGGAGATTGTTCTAGAGTTAGTGGAATTAGTAAAAGCAATAACACTGAAAGTTATTTTATCCACAGAAATACGGATGATGAAGATGTGGTGGGTAATAATATTGACATGGTGAATGATGCTTGTGACAAGTTCGTGGATAATCCTGGTGAATTTAAAAGGTTGTTGGAGGATGCCGAAACTCCTTTGTATCCAGGTTGTACGAACTTTACCAAACTATCTAGTTTGGTAAAGTTGTACAACCTGAAATCGAAATACGGTCTTTCGGACACAAGTTTTTCCGAATTATTAAAGTTGTTGCGGGAGATGCTACCGAGCGATAACGTTTTGCCAGATTCTATGTACGACGTGAAAAAGACTCTATCAGCATTGGGCATGGATTATGAGAAGATACATTGTTGTCGCAACAACTGCATTCTTTATCGAAAAGAATATGAAGCGCAAGAAAGTTGTCCTAAATGTGGAGCATCGAGGTGGAAGGAAACTGACGATGGAACTAAACGTGTAAATGTCCCTCATAAAGTCATGTGGTATTTTCCACCAATTCCACGATTCAAGAGGATGTTTCAAAGCGTTGACACTGCTACAAATCTGACTTGGCATGCAAATGAACGAAAGGTCGCAGTTGGAAAGTTAAGTCATCCCGCCGATTCACCATCTTGGAAGCTAGTTGATCGCATGAGGCCTAATTTTGGTAAAGAATGTCGAAACTTAAGGCTTGGGATTATGTGGAGCATCGAGGTGGAAGGAAACTGACGATGGAATTAAACATGTAAATGTCCCTCATAAAGTCATGTGGTATTTTCCACCAATTCCACGGTTCAAGAGGATGTTTCAAAGCGTTGACACTGCTACAAATCTGATTTGGCATGCAAATGAACGAAAGGTCGCAGTTGGAAAGTTAAGTCATCCCGCCGATTCACCATCTTGGAAGCTAGTTGATCGCATGTGGCCTAATTTTGGTAAAGAATGTCGAAACTTAAGGCTTGGGATTGCAGCTGATGGCATTAACCCGCATAAGCATATGAGTTCTCAATACAGTTGTTGGCCTGTGCTTACTGTTACATATAATCTTCCACCATGGTTGTGTATGGAACGGAAGTTTATAATGTTGACAGTATTGATATCTGGACCGAAGCAGCCTGGCAACGATATAGATGTTTATCTGCAGCTATTGATTGACAATCTTAAGCAGTTATGGGATGAGGGGGTGCGAACCTGGCAACGATATAGATGTTTATCTGCAGCCATTGATTGACGTTCTTAAGCAGTTATGGGATGAGGGGGTGCGAACTTGGGATGCGTGTAAGCGAGAATTTTTCACTTTGCGAGCAATATTATTGTGGACTATAAATGACTTCCCCGCATATAGTAATTTGTCTAGTCATACCACTAAAGGATATTTTGCTTGTCCTATTTGCAGCGAGAACACATGTGCTCAAAGTTTGAAAAATGGTAGAAAAATGAGTTATTGCGGACATAGGAGGTTTCTTCCTAGTGATCATCATTTTCGAAAGCAAAAGAAGTCTTTCAATGGATTTCAGGAGTTTCGTCCAACTCTTTTACCTGTGACGGGAGAAGATATACTTCGAAAACTTGAGTCTAAGTCATTTGATAGTGGTAATAAGAGAAAAAAGTCTACTGCTGATCGATATTGCTGGAAGAAGAAGTCTATATTTTTTGAGCTTGACTATTGGAAGTCATTGTATGCGAGGCATAACTTAGATGTCATGCATATTGAAAAAAATGTATGTGAGAGCATTGTCGGCACATGGCTTAACATTCTCGGAAAAACTAAAGATTGACTTAATTCTCGGCTTGATTTGGTCAAAAAGAGCATAAGAAGTAATTTGGCTCCTGTTGTTAAAGAGAGAAGGACATATCTACCACCTGCATATTACACATTATCCAAGGAAGAGAAGAGAACTTTTTGCAAGTGTTTGGCAAATTTAAAAGTTCCCGATGGCTACTCTTCAAATTTTCAGAATATTGTGTCGATGAATGATTTGAAGTTGAAAGGTATGAAATCTCATGATTTGCATACCTTGATGCAACAACTAATGCCTGTTGCACTACGATCAGTCCTCCCAACAAATGTCTGACATGTAATAATGAGATTTTGTTTTTTCTTCAACGCTATATGCAAAAAAGAGATTGATGTTTCAAATTTGGACATTATTCAGACAGATCTTGTTAAGACATTGTGTTTACTTGAAAAGTATTTTCCTCCGTCTTTCTTTGATATAATGGTTCATCTAACTGTTCATTTGGTTAGAGAAGTGCGATTGTGTGGACCAGTTTTCTTTCGCTGGATGTATCCTTTTGAGAGATACATGAAAGTGTTGAAGGGGTATGTTCGCAATCATTATCGCCCTGAAGGCTGCATTGCAGAGAACTACATCGCTGAGGAAGCAATCGAATTTTGTAGTGAGTACCAAAAATGTGTGTATGCAATTGGGAACCCACCTGGCCGCCATGAAGTACAATGTGTGAAAGATGATACTGGTGATCCTTTGAAGGGTGATAATTTATTGAGTATTACTCGTGACCTATGGGAGCAAGTACATTTGTACATACTTTCAAATACACCCGAAGTATAAACTTACTTCAAGTAAGTTTAATGCTCTATATAAGTTGTTGAATATTATATTGAATATTTGTTTACCATAGTCATTAACTTTTGTTGTCTTTAGGAAACATATGGAGAGTTTGAAGTGTGATATTTGTAACAAAACAAGAAAAGCAAAGTGGTTTCAAAACGAGCAAAATCGCACTTTCATTTATTGGTTCCGAGATGAAGTAAGTTTAACATTAATTAATTTTAATTGTTCCGAGATGAAGTAACATTGCATTTTACTAATAGTGCATGTGGTGTTTTTGCAGATTCAGAAAGAATTGAGTGAACCAGATAATTGTGTGTCACATACATTGAGATGGATTGCACTGGGACCATGTTTTGAAGTAATGAGCTATTCGGGCTACGACATTAACGGAATCCGATACCATACAGTTGAAAGAGACAAAAAGCGTGTTACACAGAATAGTGGCATAAGCTTGGTTGCTGGATCGATGCAGTATTCAAGTGCAAAAGACGACAATCCAAAATTCATCAATTTGTCATTTTATGGATTAGTGGTCCAAATATGGGATGTGGATTACATTAAATTTCGAATTCCGGTGTTCCAATGTGATTGGGCTGACATCAATCATGGTGTTAAGACAGATGATTGTGGATTTACATGTGTCAAGTTCAACAAACTTGGTCACAAATCTGATCCATTTATTTTGGCTTCGCAAGCAACACAAGTATTTTATGTGGAGGATCCTTGTGATTCACAATGGTCGGTGGTATTAAGCACTCCTCATTACACACATACCAAATCTTCTGAAGGGGATACATTTGGAGACATTGATTTGATTCACACTCCATTTGCTACGCAAATACCGAATGATGAGATCGCTCTTGATGTTGAGGACAGTGAAGAAGTCTGTGTTCGTAACGATTGTAATGGAATATGGATTAAAAATAAAATATAATGTTGATTGTGTTTAATTAATTTTTTCCCTTTTATTTTATCAAGTATGTCCAATTTAAATTTAAAGTGTTTTCAATGTACAAATTAAATTAATGGTAAATATATTAATTAATTATATTATATGCCAACTTATAGTAAAATAATTTAATTATATTAAAATAGTTTAATTATATTAAACAAGATACATTTAAATTTTATAAATAATTTAGGTGTTAATTAGTAAGTTTATAAATATTTTAACTTATATTAATATAATTTAATTATATTAAACAAGATACATTTAAAGTTTAAAAAAAAATTTCACTTTAATTAGTAAGTTTATAAATATTTTAACTTATATTAAAATATTTTATCTTATATTAAAATAGTTTAATTATATTAAACAAGATACATTTAAATTTTATAAATAATTTAGGTGTTAATTAGTAAGTTTATAAATATTTTAACTTATATTAATATAATTTAATTATATTAAACAAGATACATTTAAAGTTTAAAAAAAAATTTCACTTTAATTAGTAAGTTTATAAATATTTTAACTTATATTAAAATAATTTAATTATATTAAAAAGATACATTTAAATTTTTT
This sequence comes from Ochetophila trinervis, assembly GCA_003254975.1. Classification (NCBI taxonomy): domain Eukaryota; kingdom Viridiplantae; phylum Streptophyta; class Magnoliopsida; order Rosales; family Rhamnaceae; genus Ochetophila; species Ochetophila trinervis. The sequence goes on from QANX01003182.1 coordinate 58,819, forward strand.
TAATTCAATTTTTAATAAAAATTATATCCAGGCGCCTGAATTGGCACCTGGATACACGCCTGGCACGCTCTGGATCGAGTTGGTTCCAATTTTTTTGTTTTTAAATTTTTAGTTTAAACGGCGCCATTTTGTCTCTTTATATGAAACGGCGTCGTTTACAAGTACTATTGTAACATCCCGTCCCGGGAAGATATTGAAAATTTCTCAAAGTTGACAGAGTTGACCAATTTTGACCAAGGAAGGACTCGGGGTTGACTTTTTGTGTGAGCGTATTTTGGCTTTGACTAAGGTGCCGTTGCGTAGAGCTAGTCGATACGAGTTCGTAGACTAGTAGTACGCTCAATTCCGAGTTAAGACCGAGAAGTTATGGTCGTTTTAGTGTGAAGGGCATTTTGGTAATTTGGCAAAAACTGATATTTATGGGTGAGAAATGACCGTTTTGCCCCTGTCTGCATCTTTAAGAAATCTGGAATTTTCCCACGCACGGACCGATCCCCTCGCCGCTTCCCCTCCCCCTTCGCCGAGCCTTTTTCGCACACCGGTAGCCGCCACACCGTGGCCGGAGTTGGCCGACCACCACCCCTAGATCAAAGCCGGCAACCTCCTCTTCCTCCCCGTACCGGTGGTTTGCCGTGAAATGACCCAGATCGGCGGAAATTGCAGCGAGATCGAGGGCTCGTGCAACCCGTGCAACCGTGCACTGTTGTGACACCACCTTTGGCCGGCCATATCTCCCTGTTCCGGTGGAGTTAGGGAGCGTTCTTGGTACCGTTGGAAAGCTGGTGCGACGATCTACATTTTGGTACCAAGATTGACGCCGGAGACTGCCGTATCACGTCGGAAAACAGCCGCGAAGTTTCGGAAAAACCACCCGCGACAGCCACCTTTCCACCTAGATCTACTCCGATCGCCGGCGAGTGGGACGACACAGCCACCACCACGAGCTTCAGAGTACGCCGGCGACCAGATCTGCATCTGGCCGGACTCCGGTGACCACCTCACGCGCCCCACGCGCCGTCGCCGATCTCCTCCTTTTCCGGCGAGTGAGTGCTCACCTCCCGTCCCAATGCGTTCCTAGGGTCGTGGGCAAGCTGGCTGTACCTTCGATTTGGTCCAATTTTGGTCGGATTTAAAAATGCACAATCTCGGCCGAGGTCCGATCTTCGGGGATTGATTCCGATCAATTGCTGTGACGAATCTTGAAATTGAAGGTAGATTTTCGTTCATTGCATCTTCAATTTTGTTTCGGTATAAAGTTTGGTGAAATCAGACTTGAAACGGAAAAATCTATATATTTTGGGAATTTTTGCTGATTTGGAACATTTTTCGTAAATTTTGGAAATATTGGGATAATTTCATAATTACTAAAAAAATTGGGCAATCCTAGTAATTAGTATTTTAATCTTATAATTGGAAACTCAGAAGACTTTTATGAGCTTTCAGTAAATTTTCGGAATATATTATATAATTGAATTTAATATGATTGTGTGGTTGAGAATCGATTGGATTGCGTATGTGGATTTGGGTATAATGAATAAATTACTTTGGGAATGTTTATTTTAAATTGAATTGTTGTGATTGAAAATATGGAAATTGGTGTAAATTGATTAATGCACAATGTGCAGAATTTATATATTGTGTTATGGTTCCCTAGAATAAATGATTTGGTGATTAAGAGCTGCTTGGCGAGGGATTATGCCGCCAAGTAGGGTGTTGCTAGCTTAGGCGAGGAATCGTGCCGCCAAGCTGTAAGTAATATTCTGTTAAATTGTTGAAAAATGCTAATAGTAATTGTATCAGATGCGGCATATTTAGCGTGAATATGCGATCGGAACTACAGGTAGCTTGATCCTTTGTAGAAAGGGTATGTAGGCAGCTCAGTTTTAGACTGAGTCCAGCTACACCATACTTAGACAATATATTTGTTTAAGTGTTGGGTTGTGCATTGAAATGTGGTTTATTGTGTGGGAAAGATGTGCTGGTAGAATAAATTTTGTATAGAAATGTTTTTCCCTGCAGGTTATGACTTTTAGCATTTTGGGGAGTGTTAGAAACAGCCGAAATGCTGCCGAAATTTCTAATAAAATTTTTGGTAGTAGAGAAAAACCTTTCGGTCCGTTGGTTCTTTTTTGTTTGAAAAAGTGACTCATCGGACTTGAACGACTGCTTGTGGCTTAATGGAAACATTAAGTCACGCAGGCAGGATCTAGTAGGGTTGGGTCCTGTCAACTATAGACGACGGTTCCTAGCTAGGAACCGTCGTCTATAGATAAAAGTGTATTGACGACGGTTCCTACCTAGGAACCGTCGTCTTTAATGTATAGACGACAGTTCCTCTTATGAACCGTCGTCTTTGTGTTATTATTGACGACGGTTTATAGTAAAAAATGTCGTCGATATTTAAACATAGATGACGGTTTTTAACCGTCGTCAATGTTTTTTGAATATTGACGACGCCTTGTTAGACGACGGTTTCTTGTCCGTCGTCTAAACACGTAAGACGACGGATTTTAACCGTCGTCTATGACCATATTCTGTAGTAGTGAAATTAAATAATTGACAATTAAAATTTTCCACATCAGTCTCACTGGTTACGGTGACAAATAACAAAACGCAATCACCCATCCAGTTTTGGCTTCTATGTATATTTCCTAATACAAATCTTTTAATGGATGGGTATGTGCTTCTTTAATGGCAAAATAAAAACGTTTTTCTATAATTTTTTGGGCATATTTTACCTTGTTTTGAATAAAGTTTCTTATAATTTTAAGAAATAATTGATGGGCTTTAGGTATTATTGTACAGGTATATTTTGACAAGCTTTGACAAAAGAAAAAAGAGTATATTTTGACAAGCCTATGCCTTTATAAACTTTGAATAGGAGTGAGATCTAGACCTGATAAATTTCAACATGATCTGTTAATACGATATGAGTGCGAACATTTTTTACGGGTTTGGATTTAAATGAAACGGGTTGGGTTGATAACGGGTTGACTCATTATGAACATATTATCGTAACGGGTGTTAACGGGTTGATTCGCGAAAACTCATTAAACCATTTATAGACCCATTAATTTTTAATAATAATTTAGTAATTTAACTATAAAAAAAAACCTAAAGAAATGAAGATGTGGTTGAAATTGAATATGTTTATGTATTATTGTTATTTCAAACAATATTGTTTTAGATTTTTATTAAGGATATAAGTATTATGTTTTTGTGATTTGTTATTTTTTTTAACATGTATTAAGTATTTTACTTTAGTTTTTATTTTTGGTTTGTAAAATGATACAAATATTTATGTTTGTCCATGCTTCATTATTTTTTAATATGGACTATGAATTATAAATCATATATATATATATATATATTTATTTAAATAATTTTAAAAATAAATTTAACGTGTTAACGGGTTGGATAACGAATTACACTATAATTTCATGAACGAGTTTTAGTTTACATATTTCAACATGAAAGCTTAACGTGTTAAATTTGAATGAAATTTTTTTAACACGAATACCACACTATACAAATACAATATGATACGTTGTTAGATGAAGCGAAATCCAATCAAATCATTATGTATTGTAAACCAGGGCAAGACTAGATTGCAACCCTCAATGGTTGCATTAAATAAAACCCCTCACTTTTGACTTGTAACCTATTTAACTGGTAAAAAAAATTAACTGCTTTTTTTTTTTTGCCCCTTCCTCTTCCCCAGCCCGCGCATTTGTTATTCCCATTTGAAAGTGAAACTATTCTCCCCTGTTATTGTCTGTTCCGAACAAGCGGAGTTAGCGGCGAAGGAAAAAAAAATTCAGCTTCTTCCATCTTCTTCGAACGGTAAGCCTCCTCCAAAGTTGTATTGATTTTTTTTTTCTTTCTGGTCTTCTATTTGCTCTACAATTAGCCGGACTGGACCTTTGATGTTAAAAAAAATCCCCATTTTTGCGACTTTTGTGACGGTTTCATACTGTATTGTTTTGTTTTCATTTTTGTCAAATTTGTTCTCTTCTCCCATTGATTTCTCCCGGTTCATCATGAAATTTGCCAAAAAAAATTGTTTTTTCTCTTCTCCCTTCCTCATGATCATATCCGCTAGTTGGGGTTTGGTTAAATTGTTTTTTTTCCTCTTTGCCCCTATTCTTCGGTTAAATTTAGTGTTTAATTTATTGTTACAATTTTGCACTGAAGAAGTTAAGACAATATTCCAATTTGACTAAATGACATGTAAATTTTTATTATTTCATAATTGCTTGATGAATGTATAATTTATAGTTTGTGATTTTATAATGCATAATAGGTAGGCAAAGCAATTTATCATACTCAAATCTAGGCCGCAATACATTGTCCATCTCTAAAAATGGAGGGCGAAGGTAAGTACTATGATAATGTGTGATTGTATTTGTAATTTTAAGTACATTGAGTGTTCATGGGTTTATTTCATGCCATACTATGTTGTTTGTGTGATAAAGTGTTAACTGTGGGTTGTATCAGTTTAGTTGTTGACGTTTAGAGATAGACAATGTAGAAAGGTTGGTATATGGATACCATAGATTTAAGGCAAATTTTAAAGAGATACCATGCTATTTACACGGGTGATCTTGCATATAAATACGAGGTAAAAGGCAAAACATCACATTAAGTGTCTCTGCCTTTTACTCAGTACAACGTATGTGGTAGACCCATGGATACAACATGGTAAAATATTAATTGGGGATGAAAGCCTTTTATCCCGTGTGTATAACGGGGCACCCCGTATATTATTATAGGGACAAAGGCAAGCGCATGTTTGGTGTCACTGCCATATGTCCCGTATATTGTATGCGGGGGCCCCGGATATTAACCGGGTAATTTCTTAAAGAACCATTCAAGCTTTACCTCTTGTTGACGATGGGGTACCCAGCTCTGTAAGACGGGAGGAAAATGAAGCAAAAATTTGGCTTCACTGCCATATGTCCCGAATATGGGACACGGAGGACCCGGGTATAACCTGGGTTCATTTCATGAAGACCCATTACACATATATCCCGTGTTGTACACGGGGTACCCCGCAGTATAATATTTTATAAATGTTTTACAGTTTTACCTAGTTGTTCAAATTTCTTTTATTGTATGAAATGTTGTTCTATAACTCATTCCGTGCACGTGATATTTATGATGAAACAGCATCAAGTCGGGGAAAGAAAAGATCCATTCAAAAAAATTGTCTGCGAATGGATGGTTTAATTATTAGTGAGTACCTAATTCAAATTGTTTGATAGATAAAGTAATTTAGGGTTTTCTTTTGGAGAAAAAGGCATTACTGACTGTAAATTTATATTTCATTATAATTTATTTTGTTGCAGTAGCAGCGAGGTTGAACTTCGCAAGAATAATCGTGATTTTAAAGTTAATGCGGATGTAAGTAGAATATTTTATTGTCTGTGAGTAGTAGTTACATAAGAGAAAAAAATATAATGCTGAGTTTTTCCTATGTTTAGGTTATGAAAGAATTAGCTAAGGAATGGAAAGACCTTGATCTTAAAGAGAAAGAAAAATATGAAGGGGTCTGGGCCCAGAGGAAAAAAACTTTCGTTAGTAGATGTACTCCGGAAAGAGTATGGAGCGTTGTAGAAGCTTTCAGCGAAGCTCAAAAGAAGGCAATAAATGAATTAGGGTTCGGTTATTTCATAAGTCAGAAAATGTATGAGATAAATAAGCAGTTGGTGTCATGGCTGGTGGATCAATTCGATCCAATTTCTTGTACACTTACACTCCACGGAGTGCATTACACAATAGGTGTCCACGATGTGGAACGACTACTGGGACTGGTTGATCACCGTGGTGAAGTTGATGATGCGTACCAGACGGAGGACATATCTATCGCTGAAAAGAAAATACGGCACACTCGAAGCAGGCATATCTATCGCTGACCTGCAGGCTTTATTATTCAAATATCGTACACCCAGCGATGATTTTAAGGTGGTATTCATGCTCTTTCTTATGGAGACGATTCTGAGTCCTAACTCAAGAATATACAAAAACCAACCGATATCGGACGAGTGACGAAGCCCGATTAGTAAGCAAAAGTGGGCACTGTTTACATTCAATGGGTTCGTCGACAGGCTGAGGAAGTATAAGGAGTGCGATCTACTCTATATTCCTGGATGCATCCTAATTTTACAAGTAAATCATCTATAATTACCTTCGTTACTTAATTTGTCTAACCTATTTATCGGTACTTCATTTTTATTTCATGTCATACAACTTTTTTACCTGTGTGTGTCTTCGACCGCGAAGAGATTCGTCGGAAGATCGTTGACGCCCGTCACTACTTGGGGAGTGTCTGAGATGAAGTGATTCATGAAGACATTCACCCGAAATGGAGGTTTCTTGTTTGACATGGTAAATTTAGTAAATATTCTGCATGTTCATGTGTTTTTCTAAATTTGTGCATATTAGTCCGCCTCGTGTAGTCTAAGTTTTGACCCCGTAGTCGATTAAAATGAAACTGTGGGTATTATAGGTTATGCAGGGCGAATCATCAACATCGTACCAACTTACGAAAAGAGTACTCACTCAGGAGAATGATGATATGACAGATATCAGAACAACTATACAGGACATTCAAAAAGATGTTGCTATTTTGAATGGAAAATTGACAGCTTTGGATGATAACTATTGGACATTCAAGGCGGATGTCACAAATCACCTTGTAACCATTTCATAGACTATGACAAAGTTGAGGGAAGCAGTTGAAAAGCTGATTGCGAATGCCTCAAATTCGGATACCAAATATGCCAAGGTCAGTATTGGTAAACGGAGGAGTAAGGATGAAGAACCAGTGCCAGCCAACCAGCGTGAGACAGGAAATAAGGAGTCCTCACTCGTAGTGGTTTCCACCGAGGAAGACATTGCACAGAAGAAAAATGCAGACAATGATTTGTCATCCTTTGATACCTCACAGTTCGGCAAGCATTTGGATACGTTGGTGAAACAGCTACAACCCGATGCTGTAAGGAAATTTGACATTTGTTATTTATTGATTTGTTTGTCATTTCTGCTGCATAACTTCATTCAGTGTAATGAGACACTAACTATGGCATTATATGTTTTCAAGGTAAGATTGGCTCTTCCAATGCGCCAACACAACGTCTTGTGCGTACATGGGCTGCAACACGTGGTAGTCGCGTGCCAGTGAAGGATGATGCTGTTAAAAGAAGTGAAGTTCAAAAAATTCTCCTCCGCTTTTCTGATTTTATCAGCGCGGGTCCATTTTGTGTCCAAAAAACGATCCCGCCAGCCAATGCGAAGTTGTTGGCCTACATTTTAGACTCTATCCTTGATCAAGAGTACATACATTTGCTATCCTTCGAATTATTTTGCTAATTATTTACGTGTGCATTGTGTTTTCTATAGTAATTGTCATAAAAATGTTGAAAAATTTGTGTTTTGTTAGGGAAATCCTGGTGCAAACCACACATAATTTCTATACTCTCCATGCAATTATGTCCTTACGTCTTTCGACGTGGCTTAATGGCAATGTGAGTTATCGATCGGTTGCCAAGTTAGTTTAGTCCACTGTTCACATACCATAAGTGTCTTACCAACGTTTGGTTGATTGTGCAGGTTATATCATTAGAGGTAGACATGCTAACGCACCAGCAACGCAGTTCGTATGCAGACGAATTTAGGAAATGGTTTTTGCCAACATACTTCCAGGTACGTACTTGGAAAATAGATATCGTTTTCTGAATTTGTTTAGCCACAGATCATTGCTATAAACCTTTTGAATGTACGTATGTTTGTTTTGCATCGAATAGCAACAAGCATTAAAGAATGACATGGACATGGCCACCTTTGACAAAAAGGGAAAATTCAGGAAATGTACATGGGGAAGCTTAATTGCTGTGAAAATGTGAGTAACATAAAAAATATTTTATTCTTCGTTACAATCACGTATTGAATGGTAATGTGCAAGATAATTATGTATAATGATTAAACTCGTTGTCAATATTTTACAGATATTCATTCCTCTGCATGATCCACATGGTCACTGGTTTCTAGTGGTTGTATGTGTGCCCGGACAAGTTTGTGAGATCTGGGATCCCTTCCCAAGCCTAAGGAGAACCATCGTCCGAGAAGATTTGGCACGCTCCATTGTAAGTTTATTGTCTTATCCGCAGTAAATTATTGAAATTTAAGAAATTAAGTGCATTTATGATATCGCCTAACGTAACACTAATGTCTTCTAGATGCGTTCGTTGGATTTTCTCTTCGCTGATGAAGTCCAATAACTTTTCAATAAAAAGAACTTCTTCGCTTCTCTTACTGTGCATTACCCAAAAAACCGGGGAGAACAACCAAATGGCAATGACTGTGGGCTGTATGTCATCAAGTACATGCAGCAGACAGAAGAACGCCAAGTAAGCGACATCCCTAAGAATTTGAACGTCTAATTTTTCTATACATTCTCATTCTAAAATATTTCTATGTTTGAATTTGTTTTTGGTCCTATGTATATAACCGTATAGAGCGAGTTGTGACATACTATCTTCACTTTTGCAGTTTGACTCCCAAATGGAGAGAGCTTATACTACATCGAACCTAATCGAGAATGGTCATAATACCAAAGCGGCTCGACTGTATCAAAAAGCAATTGCATATGATGAGGAGCGTTCGGTGGTTGCTGCCAAATCACCCTGCAAGCATGCAAATATAACTCATCCTCCATCTAGAAGGGCACAACAGGCAACAACGGGCCAGAAGAAAAAAAGATAACTTGGGTCTATAAGCAATTTTATTATTTTGTTGTGAATACACAGGATTAGAATGCTAGTTTAGTGTTCAGATAACTTCCAATTGTGTTTTCAGCTTTATTGTAAATCCGTACTAGTTTAGGATAAATACTATATAGTATCTTCAGTTTTATATTATTTAGAGTTTACCATGTTATAGTCCGTTTGTCCCGTATACATGTATACGCGGGTTAAGTTTTTGACAATATATACAATGGATGCTGTGAAGCACTACCAAATTTGGACAGTTGCACATTAATACATCAATTTAGTATTACCGTCAAAAGTTTAAGTCCTTCGATTCAATTTAATGTAAAACTTTGTGTACATGCTAAATATTTGGGTACTTGGATTCATACATTGTCTTTCAGTCATTCCAAAGTTCGAACACGGGAATAACCCTAAACCTACCACCATCGTCTCCACGAATCATCCTATGTTGTGTTGTTTACACTTGGGTTAGTTTGAAATGTTCCTTCAGATGTAAGTTCATTAAATATTGTCTCCCACCCTCCAGTGTGCATCAACTCGTGTTCAATGAAGTCCACCGTCCTTGACAACTCCCAGCTAATCTTGGACGCATCATCATTTAATGCAACATTGTTGGAAGCGTTTACGTCTCCGCCATTGTCATCCGGTGCTTTTTTTAAACAAGTCCGCTTCGTGTGACCAACCAGTTTGCACTGACTGCATCGTCGTACTTTTGCCTCCTTCATCCCAGCAACTGCTCCACCTTTGGTCTTCATGACAATTAGATCCCTTAAAGGGTTGTGTTTTCCTTTCCTATCTCCAATTGTCAATTCAGTTTCGTCAAAGACCCTTGCATCTTTTTCCAATCGAGCTTCCAAATTAAACATTTTTCTTTTGACCACTTCGCATCCTTCTTCCGTTTTGGATCCAAACAAACAAATCTTGTTGGTAATTACACTTAATAAGGCATACCGAAGTGATGTTGTTGCCTCATTTGATAATTCACCAACACTGCACTGTTGTTTCATTCCTTCTATCTTCGAGTCCTTTCTCCACTGATGTATAAGCAACGATTTAGGAATTTTATCAAGATGCTCATGCTTCATGATGTACAGTGAATGACTACATGGAATGCCAACACTGTCAAAGATGTTGCATGAACATTTTATATGCTTATGGTCAACATAGTAAGTGACACTCCATTTGGACTGAGGTTCTCTAAACTTAGTCAAGCTGTACATTCTCCTGTCTCTGTATTCGATGCAATCGTTCTTTATCAACAATGTCTCATCCTGTAGTTGGAGCTGCACTTTCTTATAAACTTTTCTTGTGTATACTTCTCCTGCATGTTTCTCATAATGTTTGAGGTGTGTAATAGGCACTGGAATCGTATAGTTACTCTTAACATCGTTGTGCACCTCCTTATTCCGCACCCGTGATATTGCCCGATCTACCTGCATTATGAACTCATACAATTTCAATTTGCCTTTCACGTAATTGTTCATACATAAATTCATGCTCTCACACCTCTGAGTGCTACGCAAGCCAACAAAAAAATTTCCCTTCATGAATGCTTCGTCCCATAGTCCATGTGTCTTATGCATCTTTTTAATCCATTCATTCCCGTGCAAGGAAAATTTGTCCACCATGCGAGACCATCGAGTTTGGAACTTTTCCACACTGTACTCGCTCATCATGCAATCGGTGAACGCCCATACCTTGTTTGGATCATGTAAATTTGCTTGAGCATTTCTCTCTATGTGCCATGTGCACAGTCGGTGGTTCGAGTTTGGAAAAATGTCTTGAATTGCTTTTTTCATCACCTTATCTCCATCAGTCACCACTGAAATCGGATGCTTATTATACATAGCTTGTAAAAACGTGTTCAGTACCCATGTATACGTTTCCACCGATTCATCGACTATCAGTGCCATTCCAAATATGCATGTTCTGCTATGATGGTTTACACCCACTATTATCACTAATGGCTTCCCATACGCGTTATTTTTGTAAGTAGCATTGAATGCCATCACATCCCCAAAACAATGGTAATCGAATCGAAATATTGAGTCCGCCCAAAAAATGTTTGACAATCTATTTTCTGAGTCAACTATATAGTCGAAAAATAGATCCGGATCTATAATCTTCTTAGTGCGAAAGTGGGCGATCAAACTTTTTGCATCTGTTTCGTGTATACTGTCGTTTCGGTCAGCTGTAAATTGATTGCGCAAATCTTTCAAATTGAACCCCACATGATTATATCCACCAGCTCTGTCCACCATGTAGTCCATTATTTTTGAAGGTCCAATGCCAACATTGTGCATGCGTCTGGCTTCTGCAAGATAAGGAATCCCATTGGATTATAACAGAGTATTATTTATCCATGTCAGCGTAATATTTTACCACTTTGAGTATTATTGACTATAATGAGGTACTAAACTATCCATAATACAGTAATATCATCCATATAGAAGTATTATTTTCCTTATCGAGTACGACTGGACATTATGGAAAACATCAGTCCTCATAAAGTCATGTGAAACCATAATAGAGTACTATTACAAATTTGACCATAATAGAGTAAACATATAACTATAATTTAGTATATATTACCAAAATAAAGTATTATTATTCATATCAAAGTAATGTTGACTTTTTTTTTTTTTTGTCCATAATATGTCACATTAGACTATAATGAGATAATTGAATATCATAGTCAAGTACTATTATCCCTATAGAAGTTACATCGTCCTTTATTGAATAATATTGGCCATATTTGATCATATTTATCAATTTTACAGTAACTTTAATCCATGATGAAGTAATGTTGACCTTATTTTTCACTTTCTCCATAATATGTCACATTTGACCATAAAGAGATAATAGAATACCATAGTGGAGTATTAATGCCGTAGAGAAGTGACATTGTCCATTGATGAGTAATATTAGCCAAAATGGATCATATTTATCCATTTACTAGTACTTTTAATCAATTATGAAGTAACGTTGCACATTTATTTATTTTTTAAATAAAATTTTAATGTATATTTTCATTAGTACCCCGTATCATGTAGTCCAGAGACCCCGAGTTCGGATGCGAGGTATTTTTTTTTCTTTTTTTTTTCACGAAAAGTCAAATTTTTAGCTATGTAGCACGTTTTCATCCATTTCTCATAAAAATAAAAAAGTTTTGTATGGAGATTTGTGAATCATATTTCATTTTTTTCCAAAATTATCAATTCTTCCTGCTTTTTTTTTTTTCCCTTCATTTTTTTTTTTTAAACGGGCAACCGATTTCATCTTTTTAATTATTTTTGCCCATGCCATATGTCACTCAATGGCATGGATCTCTTCCTTTCAAATTTTTTTGAAGAGTTTGACTCTAGCTTTCTCCTGTAGACCAACGTACACAGATGATAATTACGTGCACACATAACTGGTTAACAAATTAATAAATAAGAAATTTTACTAATGATCATTCTGTATTGTAAATTTTGTAATATACCTTTTTTTACACTTTTAGAAATTTAACTTTTAAATTTCAATTTTTTAGCGCTGACCTATTTATATTAAGTTTAATAATATTTTACTCACCAAATGCCATATTTTTTTGGATAAATTACATCACCTACTTCTCTTAAAGTTTGATGTGATTACAGATTAATATTTCAGATTTGAAAAATAACGGTTATCCCTCACAACATTATTGATTTTCAGTTAAAATTATAATTTTATAATTTATAAAAATTTATAGAAACGCAATTAGTATTTAAAAAAAATTAATTTTAAAATATTAATACATAGTATAAAAGTTTATTAAAAAAAATGTTTGTATAATTAAAGTAAGAAATGTGAAAAATAGAAACATTTGTTTTATCATATTTATTATTTGTCTTGTTTACATAAGATGATATATAGTGACTTTTTTTTTTTTAAAAGAAAAGGATCTACCTGTAGCGGAGTCATAGGCCTAGAAGTTATCTAGTGAGTAGATCAAATTTAGACGTCTTTTCAATCTAGTAGGAGTCCACACTGGAGGTCCATGTCACTGGAAACTCCTTCACTCTCGTGCGATAGCAGCGGAGAGGAGCACTTGAGTCCAAATGGGACTATCAAGACTCGAACCTCAATTCCCGTACTCACAGATGTGAAAATTCAGCTGCCTCCTACCACTGAGCTACACCCTAAATGTATATGATATAATGACTTGTCTATAAGCCTGTCTTACATTTTCATTCTGATATATATATATATATATATATATTCTGTATTGCTTGCAATAGATACTAAAGAGAATCATTCTATTTTAATTTTTGATGAATCCAAAGAGAATCATTCTATTTGTGATAATTCCTCAAATAGATCAAGAATATAATTCCTTGGGTCGACCTTTCAGGTGTACACGCGCAAGGCCCGAGTTAATTAAATTTACTCTAAATTAGAGGACCACTTTTAAAAGCAAAATGGACATTCTAAATCAATCACATTTTTCTTTTTTTCTTTGTTTTTGTTTTAAAGTATCTCCTTTTAGAATGCAATTAGAAAATTAAAAAAATGATGTGTATGATAAATACGATAGATTAAACAATCTTAAAGATGCTTAAACTTAAGAAACAACAACTAATTAAGAATAAAACCCATGGGTTCACTTGCAAAGAGAAATCAGAGAAAAGTATAGGATATACATGGAGAAAAAGACAAAGTTGTTTTGAGAATCAAAGATGAGTGATTATTCCATATTCCAAAAAAAAAAATATCACAAAAGGATAAGTGAATTGAATTTGAACGTGGAAATTCTTGCATTGGGTTTGTTTTATATGTAAGATATGTTGAATTATCACTTTTTTTAAAGTTTAAAAATTTAAATTAATAAGAGGTGAGTCATCATATTTTATTTTTAATTTTTTTAATATTCCTTTTCACATATAAACAACTTGAGTCTTTACATTTGCATTTTCGACCTAGTTTGCGAAAGTTATTGAACAATAATTTTGCCACCATAATATACTTAAAGGATGAGTAATTAATAGTTAAGGAAATAACAAATTTGTTGGAGGAAATGAATGGCTAAATGCTCACTTAGTAACATTTACTTTTTTATGTACCCTTCGGTTATGTATAATTTTCTAATTTCTTTTGTTTATTAGTATTAGTTAGTGTTAATTAGAATTTAATAGACTTCTCAAATAACTATTAAGTTGAAAGGGGAAAAAAAAACCCAACACAATTTGGTGTTTATGATTTTTTTTCTCCCTTAATTTTGTCGTTAATTGAAATACTTAATAAACCCTAACTACTACTAACTAAAACTACCAAACATTTAAGGTAATCAAATTACATACAATTAGGCAGAAAAACAAAGACCAATTACATTACCAAATGACACATTAGCTTTGGTTATCAAGAAATTTTTACAATGAGACCCTCCAATAAAAGTTTCACCTTTAATAATCATCCATAAATGGGTAACATACCAACTATAAGTGAGTAACATTGATATATAAGTATGTAATATTATCCATAATGAGTAACATTAGTTCATAATTAATTAACATTGGTTCATAAGTGAGTAACATTGGTTTATAAATGATAAGATATCTATAATGAGTAATACTAGTTCACAAGTGATTAACATTGATCCATAAATAATTAACACCGAGACCTTTATTGTTTGGGAGGGGGAACAGTGTCGGGTCTCACTGTAAACGGTATTAGAGATAAAATATAAAAGATATGATGACCTACCTTCTATAAGCTAAAACTTTTAGGATAAGTGGTGATTCAACTTGGTATCAGAGCTAAAAGTCTTAAAGTCTTGGGTTCCAAACTCAACAACTCCACCATAAAAAAAAAAATTATAAATACATGTAAGGACCCAAAATAAACCTAAAAGATGTCGGACCTACATGTGAAGGAGAGTGTTAGAGAAAATGCTTAAAAGAAATGAAAATCCATCTTCCATAAGCTTAAGTATTTGGGATCAGTGGTAATTTAACTTGGTATCAAAGCTTTTAGTATCAGTGGTGATTCAACAAATGGGTCCTATATCAATATCTTTAAAGTGTTACTTTAGTTGTATATAATTAATTTGTACTTAATAGTGAGACTTCTTATAATTTTAAAAAACCTAGTTACCAAATATAAAGAAAAAAAAAGGCAATTGAAGCTCATTTCAAACTATTTATAAAATAAGTATCAATTTAATAAACGTCTTTTTTTTTTGTTATTAGAATTGAGTACCATAGTAATAACCTTAATCATTCATATATATTACATTTAGAATTTAAAATAGTTACATTCTACAAAGATGTCTACCTAAGAAATTAGTAACACTATCTAATTAGCAACATATATGATGGATTAAATTACTTCCAAAAGGAAAAAGCAGACCCATTGTATTGAATTGACTTGCTTTCATTTTATTCACCCAAAAAAAAAAAAAAAGACTTGCTTTCATTTTCTAAAGACTTGCTTTAATTTTCTTTTTTTCGTTTGGCCTTAAAGAATATTCTTGTTATTTTTTTTTTAAAAAAAAAGAGTTATTTATTTAATTTTATTATGGGTCCTTTGGTTGTTAGAAGAAGCAAATACCACAAATGAAACAAAGAAGTCTTGACCTTATATATATACAAACGCAATTTTATATTAACTGATTAGTAGGAAGAAAAGACCATATTCTAGCTCTATGATTCTTATCACAGCAAGATTGAATTGACAAATACTGGATAAACATCTAATGTAAGAATTCAACTGCATTGACATTGAATAAGCATTTTTCTTTCATTTTCTTAAATCATAAAACACAAATAGAGTTGCCAACCCATCCCTTCCCTTATGGGAAAACCCTAATTATGATTTATCATTCTTAAAAATCGGATTGACTCAATATTTTTTGGGTCACTTTATTATCAAATATGATGATACAAAGTATCCTTTAAAACAATAAAAAAACATATCTCATTTAATCATTTCATGGATGTGGATAGTTTTTGTAGTTGCCACATAATAAAATGCATTTTTTATTTTGTTGTATGATTACAATAACATTTGTCTATTTCAGTATATAAAATTTTATCGTTTGAAATGGATAATAATATCTTAAATTTATAAGATAAAAGGAAAAATAATATTTTAGAAAAATATTATTGTAGCGATGATCCATGATTATTTTGATTATCTTGTTGACTAATAACAAGTCCAATCATAGAAAGAGCAATTGAATAAAGTATAAAAGATTAATTTAANTGAAAATTTATGGCGGGATAACTTCCCACCAACCCAAAATTTATGGCAAGCTCTCTCCTCACTTCCCCTCCCATGTAACCGACCCCATTATTTCCTCTTCCTCTCTACCTATCTCCCCACCGGAGTCAAACAAGCCGCCGCCGCTGTTACTGCCGTCTTCCTCTCAAAGTCTCTCCCCGCCGGACTGTTCGGCTCCATTTCCGCCGCCGCCTGCCTCAAACGAGTATGCAACTCTCATGTCGAATTAGTTGACCAAATTGTTGTTAATATATTTGCTACAACGTTGGATAAATTTAAATAATTTTAGAATAAATTAAATATTGTATTTAATATGACTCTTTGTATGTTTATTGAATTAATATAAAGGGATGTTGTATACGTACGGTTTTGAGTGTTTGGATTTTTATGATATAATTGATTGGAATAAATTAAATAAATCCTATGAGTTTTGTTGTCATACTATGATAAATCCCATGAGTTTTGTTATTATAGTGGATATGGATACAAATGTATACGGATGGACAATATATAGATGAGCATGAAAATGTGGATAAAAACATAAGGATATGCGACGCATTTAATGATTCCAACGGGTCAATATATAATTTGGTCAATATATAGTATGTGAGTTAGGACATCAACAACTATATATTTAATTAGGCAACGTATTTAAATTAAAAGGCGACATATGTACTATTATAAAAGTTTATAAGCAATAGGCGACACATTTAAATTAAAAGGCGACATATGTACTATGATAAAAGTTTATAAGCAATAGGCGACGCATTTAAATTAGGACCGTTTTACATAGTATGCATGGTTAAACGAATTTATTGATATGTTGTGTGTTACAGATTAATGGATCCGAATCAGGATGATATTACTCTTCCTCCCGATGAGCCGTTATCCACAGAGGATGAAGCCGGTGCAAGTGTTCCAATTCCTAAGCGGAAAGGTCGAGGACCTACAACGTTAGAAGAGTTTAGAAAGGAGGCCGACGCAAAGCAGTTGAACATACAGTTCAATGAGCATGGAGCTCCCCTAAACAAGGAAGCTGTGAGGATGGTCAACTTGATGGGCTCAATCACTCGTTCAACGGTACCAATTTCCATTAAAACATGGAACGATGTGTCTCCAGCATTGAAAGATAACCTATGGCTTGCATTAAAGGTAATATAGCATGGCATATATAACCCTAAACCGTATTACATTATAGATTTATTTACTAAATGATACATTGATGTTGTTGTAGGGTTATTCGAAGAAAGATGACTCTCATAGGGACCACACTCTTAGAAGTTGCGCTGGGAAGTGGAGGAGGTTTAAGCACAAACTGTTTGAGAAGTATGTGACCCCATACTTGAATGACCCCCAGCTGTTCAAGCACCCACCGACTGACAAGTATTCTTTCATCAAACAAGACGACTGGGATTTATTTCTCAGCCACAGGCTTGGTGAAGACTTCAAGGTAAACATAAAAAAAAATATTGGTATAGAATTTAATTATATATGAATGCATGTGTCAAACATATTTATAGAACATTAATTCATATTAAAATATATTATGTCAACAATAATTACAGAAGTTAAGTGCGGATCGGAAGGAAGTACGGCAAGGCAACAAATATCCCCATCGACTTGGATGTAGAGGATATCCGCGTTTGGAGGTGCAGATGGTACGTAATATGTATGGCATATATGTATACATGCATGCACACACTATAAGAGTAAGTTTAATTTAATTATCGAATATTTACTAGGTCCATATGTTTAATGCATGTATAAATTTGCAGCAAGCTGAGAGAGGCACCACCGAACCGATCGAGCGCGCAGAGCTATGGATCCGTGCAAGAACGAAGAAAGATGGA
>QANX01003182.1:76845-124744 GCA_003254975.1 Ochetophila trinervis
TTTTTTTTTATGAATAATACTTTTGAATTTAAATCTCTCTTTTTCTATGGTAAAGAATATAATATACTTGTATCCAATATTAGTTAGGGAAAATATTATAAATTAAGAAAATTAAATGAAAAAATTATTAAGAGAAAAAAAAGGGTTAAATTACCTTCCTGATGGTTGACTAATCTGATTTCTAAACCAGCTACCACACCTACAATTTAGGAGCTTTTTTTTTTTTGGTTAGTATACAATTTAGGAGCTTGTTTGGTATACCAATGGTCATGCTTCTTTTTTAACTTTCAAAATTTACAAAATCTACCAAACGGTCCCCTAAACTTTGTCTTTCTATACGTTTAGAAATGCAAAGAAAGATCCACCATTACCAACGATGAACCTCACTCCACTAAATCTTTTCCGTTTGACTCCCACCAAGCAAATGAAACAATTTCCAGGGACATCTTTGCAAAATTTCCCATCAGTTATTTTTATTCATTTTGACTGGCTTTGGTAATAAAAAATTTCAGTATTTCGGTTTCCGAGATTATTCGCAAGCTATTAAATCCGATTCCCTCGCAAACTTTTTTACTCTATGCTCTTCTCCAAACACACTCTCTCACTCTCTTTCTCCCTTCCAGATTTAGAATTCAAAGTCCCCAGACTTTCCCTAATTTCCATTTCCATACCCAATTTTTCTCTCCCCTATCGGTGCGCTTCTCTCTCAATTCGGTAGATTATTTCTACTTCCATTTTTGGAACATCTTCCGGAGTCTGCTAATTTAATCCTCAGGTATGTTTTTTGTTTTTGTTTTTTTTTTTCCCGAATTTCTTTTGGGTTTGATTCTATAATTGGTTTTGAAATTAGATCGCTATGTGGAATTAGGGTTCTTTATTTTGTTTGTTTGTATAATTGATTTTGGGTGTTAGGGTTTTAGTTCTTTCTCTGAGATGAAGATCGAGGAATTGGATGACGTGGAGTTTGATCGGAACGACGGTGTACTTGAGAGGGAAATTGTGAGGGCCAATGCAAAGAGAGCTCTGGTAGGAGCTGGTGCTCGGATCCTTTTCTACCCGACGCTTTTGTATAATGTGCTACGGAACAAGATTGAAGCCGAGTTCAGATGGTGGGATGAAGTTGACCAGGTTTGATTTTATTCATTTTATATTCACTTTAGCTCTGCACATTTTGGCTCTATCTGCGTTCTCGTTTTATTTATTTATTTATTTATTTTTTGTTTTTGGGTTGGTTTTGTCTATCTGTGTTTGTTTTGTGAGAGAGTATGAATTGAAGTGTGGAAAAAAGAAATTGGGATTTAAGTTGTTATCCAAGCAATAGGTCGAAGATTTTATCATGTTGGATTGCTTTGGGATGGAAATTGATGAATGAAATTGAATTCAAGGCCCCTTTTTTGTGACAAAGAGACTAAATTAATCCAATTGCATATTTTTATTGAGCAACTTTGGCAATTTTTTTACCCTTAATTTTCTTATTTGAAAACAAAGTACTGATCCGTAATTGTTGATGTTTTCAGTATTAAACTATCTCTCTGGGCTTAATTCCTGGATGAGTGCATTGATTTTTTGCCTTGGAGATGTTGTAGGCGGTTCTCTTTGTTTTCTAGTTGCTGACTGCATATCTACTTCTTACTTGAGTTAAAAGTTTGTTTGTCAATGTGATTGTGTTTTATTAATGAAGGGCAATATTCTTTCCAGTTTCTTCTGCTGGGTGCGGTCCCATTCCCTAAAGATGTTCCGAGGTTGAAGCTGCTGGGTGTTGGCGGTGTTATCACTCTCAATGAGCCTTACGAAACTTTGGTTCCAACGTCCCTGTATTTTGTATGTTGGTTCTATGCCTAAAATATTAGATACGTTGACTTTTGTTATTTTGAAGTATCATTTGTTTTGCTTCTAAAATTGCATATGAACCCACATGCACGTAATACATGTGTGGGAGGGAAAGGTGAAGATACTTACGTCAGATAGGAGGAGGAAGAGGGACAAAGTTGAGCATATATAAAGGGAATATGTGCAAGAAAGTCTTAGATATGATTGGATTGTCATTTTATCCTCTTCAATCATGATAATTTTTCATTGCATACAAATGTTTTGTAATTTCCATTAAAGGTGAGTTGGAGAGAAATATTGACTTTGAACTTGTAATGTTATGAATTTTTTTATTTTTTATTTTTTTTAAGTAAAGAAAATAATTAAAAAGATATATAGTTGAATCTTATGGTTCTTATCTATGGAACTTGTCTGATAATAATTTTTTGAGATTATTTTACTATTTTAGTCCTCTCATATATATATATATTATAAATATGAATTTCTACATTTTAGTTACTTGAGGTTGATTCAAGTAGGTTATTTGTTCATTTCTGTTCCAAAGTATTTCTATTAACTAAATGGTTCAATAAGCATATGAAACTGATAGTATTTGTTTCTCTTTAAGGGATTCACGTTTTCTTTTTAATGTTTGATTGTTTTACAGGCACATGGGATTGACCACCTGGTAATTCCCACAAGAGATTATCTTTTTGCTCCTTCATTTGTGGATATTAGCCGAGCTGTGGAGTTCATTCACAGTGAGTGATGTTACTTTGATCTTAATTCTGCTTGCTAGTGGTCTATGTTTTGTTGTAATGTACATTTTTTTTTTTTCTAAGTCTGGTTTTTGGATATAGAAAATGCATCTTGTGGTAGAACTACTTATGTCCACTGCAAAGCTGGTCGGGGAAGGAGCACTACCATTGTGCTTTGCTATTTGGTAAGATTCTATAATTTGAATATAAGGTTGTTAATTGTTTTAAGAATTGTCTTGTTGGGTTAACTAAATTTCTATTGACAATTTCTACTTGGACATTATAGGGTGGAGTTGATTTACATTTTGCAGGTGGAATACAAGAACATGACTCCGGCTGCTGCCCTCGATTATGTTCGGTCTAGAAGGCCTCGTGTGCTACTAGCTCCCTCTCAATGGAAGGTAAACCATATTGTTGTTGAAGTTTATACAATTTCGTTATTAATTATTGAGCCTTTACCAGTCTTGATTTTTCATTGTCAAAATGTTGGTGTTGTCGTTAGTTCTCATGTATTACTGTCTGGAATTGTGGTCTTGTAACAGAAGAAATGTTATGTGATTCATATTGGCCTAAACAACACAGTATTGATATGTCTTTTAATACAAAAGATATCTCTGTTTCTACCCCAAAGGAAAAAAAAAAAAAAAGAAGTAAAAAGATGATATCTCTGTTCGCCAAGAAAAATAGAAATCTCCATGAAAGTAGATTGAGATTACTTTTTTCTAACTAGCATGTTTACTTAATTTGCCTATCATAATAAGCAGGCTGTTCAAGAATTCAGCAAACGTACACCTTCTACAGCTCCATTCTCACCCTCAGGAGATGCTGTCTTGATTACAAAAGATGATCTTGAAGGTTATCATGGCACTTGTGATGATGCTGGTAAGCAGCTTGCAGTTGTCCCAAAAGTTTTGAGGGCAAGTCCAATGATAGCAAGATTATCCTGCCTTTTTGCTTCCTTGAAAGTTTCTGGTGGTTGTGGACCAGTAGTAAGGCGGTTGCCAGTACCTGAGCCACGTGCTTGCTGAGCCCTCCCATGCTTGCAAGAATTGCATGAATTGGTTGCATGTATAGAAAAACATTATGGAAATAAGTTATATATGTAAAGTTTTAATGCTTTCGGTAGCTTGTGTTTATGAGATAGAGAGACAGAGAGATAAATGAAGGAAAAAAAGATGGCTAGTTTTTCAAGGTTGTGTATATAAGTGTATTAATTGTCACAGGACATCTAGTGATGCTTGTATATATACATCAATTTTCCTAATTTGTAATCATTTCACTTTAAATTTCTGGGTCCTTACTGATAGCAGTCTATTTGCGGGGAGGTTCAAAAATTGAGTAGCTTGGTGTTTGGCAATCTCATGAG
This sequence comes from Ochetophila trinervis, assembly GCA_003254975.1. Classification (NCBI taxonomy): domain Eukaryota; kingdom Viridiplantae; phylum Streptophyta; class Magnoliopsida; order Rosales; family Rhamnaceae; genus Ochetophila; species Ochetophila trinervis. The sequence goes on from QANX01003182.1 coordinate 80,779, forward strand.
TTATAAGTTTGGTTGATGTGATGTCTATTGGAGGTGCACATGGTGGAAATTTCCAAGCAGGTTTTCATCTTTGTATGGTGTTGGCTAATTTTTGTATCAACATGAGCAGGTACAGGATGGAAGGGTAAAAGTCCTATGTTACTCTTTGAGTAGCCCCGTAGGTGTGAATATGCACATCCACAGCTGCAAATCTTTTTTTTATTTTTTTTAGGGGTGTGTGTGCTGCAAATCCGTATTCTACTTTTGGTGTTTTGTCCCCTGAAGTTGGATGATCTATATGCTGAGTTCTGGTGACTAGGATATATTTGCTGTTATAAGAGATAATTCAAGTAATAAATGTCATTTTCTTAATAAGATAAGTTTTGAGATTAAGTTCTCCAAGCTTATAAAATTACCTACGATATCTTGCACTTGGCCTTTCTTTTTTATCTTTGCAGCGAAGTAACCCAAAGGGATGCAATAAGATACTCATTTAAAACTTGAAGAAAGGACGAATATCTGCCACAAGATAGAATGGAGATGAAACAAAACCCAGAATGTTGATTTCTTGGGGACTTGACATGTGGTTTTGGGCATATGATTTGCCAACCCAAGTAAAAGAGAGGATGCTTCATGTTGATGCCATGAATGGTGTTTAAGCTGTTGCTCCAAGTGCTTGCAGACTAGCTTCTCTTTTTTTTTTTTTTTGGGTGAAAACTCTCAGCCTAGCTTGGCTAGCTTCTTGAAGTTGAAACCCAACCCTATAATATCTTAGTGTATTTATACATACATATACAGTCGTCTCTTCTCATAGATCTCTCATTTAATTAAATCAGGATGTTTTATATAACAAATGCTTAATCATCGGTTGCACTGGCAATTGTTATTTGAATTTAAATAATATATCAGTATCTACCTTATCAACTTTTAAATTACTTTTAAGGGTATTTTACTTCAATTTCCTTTTAGGTTTGCCTAAATTACAATTAAATTCTTGAGGTTTGCTCTAATGACATCCTCTTTCTTTCTGTTAGACTTTCATCTATTAAATTTATTTTCTTTCCTAAATGGCGAAGTAAAGTATGCATATACCTTCTGTTGATGCACTAACGCGCTGACGCTGATGCACTGACACTAACATCTAAATTACATCCACTTTCTTTTTGTTTGTTTTGAAATCACACCCCCTATTAACTGATTTTTTCAATTAATACAAATTTTTTTTTTTACCAAATTTAATTAAAAACATGGAAATATATATATGCATATTTTCTTTTTAATTACAAATTATAAGACAAAAATTTTATATCTAAAAATATTATATATATATATAGGAATTTGTTATAAAACATACTTGTTAGGCTCTATAAGCTCCCTAACAGAGATATTTTTATTTTTTTTCTTAATTTTTTTTAAAAAAGAATTTCTTCTAGTCTTGTAGAACTTAAGATGTCAAAAAGAAAGGAAAAGAAGCCGCTCATTATGTGGAAGAGCTCGAGAAGGAGATGACACCGGACATGAAGCTCTTTTACAAAATCTTCAAAGGAGAATTTCAGAGGTTGAACAAGAAGATGGATGAGCTAAATGATAAGATAAGTGAAGTCTTTTTGACCGCCACAAATAACCCAAAAAAAGATGGGTCGTGAACTAGATATATATAGCCATCGAGTTCAGAGGAGGATGAAGTCTCAAATCAGTCCATGAGGAGAAGTCCAAGATGGGAGGAGCCAAGAGCTTGGAGACATGGGCATAATGAAAAGAAAGTCACACTTACACCTTTATTTCCAATGGAGGTGTATTTTGAACAATTGAAATTATCCAAAAGTTCACATGGGGATTTGGGAAGTGAGGATTTTATAGCATTTAGAACTATTGGGTTAAAAAAAAACCAAAAAAAAAATTGCTATACAAAACACAATAATATGATATGTTTTGGTGTTTTAGTCATATTTTTTTTAGTTAAAATAAAGATATCATTATTTTAGAATTTTCACACATATATATATATAGCGTTTTGCTATAAAACTCATATGTTGGAGAGTATATAGAGCTCAATAGATGAAATTTTTTTCTTGAATTTTTTTTTAATTCTATTTTTAAAATCTAAAGCCAAATTATTTTTTAGCAAATTCCTATATATATATATAGAATTACAAAAAATTTGGCTTTGGATTTTAAAAATAGAACTAAAAAATGAAATTCAAGAAAAAAAAAAAGAAAAAAAAAGCTATCTATTGGGCTGTATAAGCTTTTCACAATGTCAGTTTTATAGCAAAATCCTATATATAGAGGAAAATTCAAGAATAACGATATCTTTTTTAACTACAAAAAAAAAAAAAAAAAAATATAACTAAAATACTAAAACATATCCTATTGTTGTGTTCTGTATAACAATTTTTTTTAACCCAATAGTCTAAATGCAATAAAATCCAAAGCAAATATTTTTTTCTAAAAAAAAATTCAAGAAAAAAGTAAATAAAAATATCTTTGTTGGGGAGCTTATGGAGTCCAACAAGTATGTTTTATAGTAAATTTCTATATATAAGTATAATATTTTTATATATAAAATTTTTGTCTTTTAATTTGTAATTAAAAAGAAAAAATGTATATATATATTTCCATGTCTTTAATTAATTTTGATAAAAAAAATATAATTTTGTATTAATTGAAAAAATCAGTTAGTAGAGGTGTGATTGCAAAACAAATAGAAAGGATTGAAATGTAATTTAGATGTCAGTGTCAATGCGTTAGCGTCAGTGTATCAGTGCATCAGATGTGCAAAAATACTATAATACTCTTATTTAGTTAATTTTAATAAAAATAAATAAATAAATAAAAATATGTAATTTAGATAAATTTTAAAAATTTATTTGTTATTTAGAAAAATTTCAGAACATAAAAATGTAATATGCAAAAATTTATTTAGAGTTTATATATATAAATATGTGCGCGCGCGAGCGTGCATATGCTATCTTGAACCATATTTAATATTTGGCGATACCAATTAGACCATGTGACAAACTTTTAAAGATATATCAAATACAATTGATAACCAAGTATATATAATTCCCAATGGTGTTTGTCTTTTATATGTGCATGGATTCCTAAAGAAGCCCATCACTTTCTGTAGTGGTGTATTTTTATAATTAGGTTTCCATCCGCACCTTCTTATCCAGTTTTATTTGTCAATAATAATATCTTTTGAACTTTACTTTCGACATTAAATTCATCTAAAAAAGATAATATAATATGTCGATTATACATTTTTTTAATGTCCTGATTGGACTTGGCAGAAAAAGGAGTATCCCGATGGGACACCCTCCATTTGGCCTACAGCTACTCTGTACGGTTTTGTTTTTGTTTATTTATTTATCATTTTGTTTGGGTGGTTTGTTGTTGTTGTTGTTGTTTTTGTTTGGCGAATGGTTTTTTGTTGATGTTGTTGGAAAGTAGAAAGTATTAGGTATGTTTTTCATGCTATGCAAAGGTATCGGATTGATCGTCTTTTCTTGAAAGGAATATAAAAAAAAAAATTTACCATTTGTAATTAATAATAATGAATAATGATCTATAATCCACTTTTTACATGATAATTGCTAATTAATTAAATTTAATTATAATTGAAGATGAGAAAATGAACTCATTGCGAGAGATAAATAGTAATCCTCTTGCTTAAAAGAGTTTTGCCACTTATTGGATGGAGATCTTCTTGCTTAAAATCTCACTTCGTTTAAAAAAATAGTTACTTTTTATGTGCTTAATTTATTTATTTTTCTCTTTAGTGTGTGTAAATATATATATATATATAGATAGATAGATTAATTAGGTGATATTATATTTCTGATTGGCCACGAAAATAAAACAAAAGATTTGAATCTCTTTTGTCATCACCTAATAATTATTACAGTTAGACTTATTATTGAGATGACAAATACTGATTATATTTTATTTTTTTAAACTAAAGAGCTAATAAGGAAAATTAATTATTTTAGATAACTAACTAAAAATTATAACATGATATATAAAATTCTTAACAGTGATAATGATAAGTGGTGATAAATAATTCTTTTAATAACTATATCTGGGCCGAACGTAGAATTTTCTATTATAGAAAATCGTTAATACTATATATATTAAATAAGAGTGTGTAAAAAAACCGATTAATCGATTAAAACAACTGATTTAATATAATTAAATATGTTTAGATCGGTTATTTTTGTGTAATTAGATTGGATCGGTTTTGAAAAAATGAAATTCTGTTCAGTTCGGAATGTTAAAAACCGATAAAATTTATCCAATCCGAACCGACTATTTTGTTTTATACAAAACATATGACAATTGGTTTAATATTATTGGTATGTAGGCTTTGTTATATTAGGTTAAATTTGGAGTTGTATTACTGGATTATTGTATTAGTGTAATAATTTTGTTTTGTTTTGTTTTAGTTTAATTTGTTTATTTGTTATGTTATTTTTTTAATTATTTATGTGTTAGGTTTTGAAAAAAAATATAAATTTTTATGAATTACTTAATGGGCACTTTATGTGTTAGATTTTGAAAAAAAATATAATTTTTTAAACAAAATTTAAGCACAACAAATTTTTGATATAAAAAGTTCAAATGTCAAATATTCAAAATAAAAAAGCTCAAAAATTAAATTTTAAAAAGTAAAAAAAAATTAAATAAAAGTTGAAGCCAAACCGATCAACCAAACCGATCCAATCCAATTACTAATTTGATTGGATTTGATTGGATTTAATGTATAGATCGGATCTGATTGAAAAAAATAAAATCGATCACTAATTGGATCAGATTTGTTAATTCCAAAATAGGTCGGATCCTAACCGATGCACACCCCTTATTATCAAAATATTTACTAAATTTATTTATCGAATGACAACTATTAAACATATTATTAGTCAGCATATTTATATAATCTAAATATAGATAAATGAACTATTAAGTAAATTAATGAATCAAAAAACTAAACTAATTAAATATTATACACCATCTGCATTTTATTTAGTAAATAAATTTTATCAATATTTTAGTAAGTTTAGAATTATTAATTTAAAATATTGTTAAGAATAATATTAAAGTACCAAATAAATCTACCAAAACGTATACCAAGTGTTATATGTTAATATTTGCTTGATTCATGTTTAATTACACTTATTCATTTAGAGGATCACTCATTCATAATTATGATATATTAATATGTTAATCAATAAAATATTGATACACGATACTTAATATATATCTTAGTAAATTTATTTGATACCGTTAGCATTACTCATATAGTTAAATGACTCTCATATCTTCTATTGTATAGCATCTATTAATAACAAAAATGCTATTTTGGCATATGCCATTCCTTTTATGGCAGGGAAAAATCGACAATTACATGCAATTACTGTCGAATTACATACAACTATGATGATTATAAACACATGGTTGTTGCCCACATCCTAGTTTATGCTTTTAAATAAATGGAGTTAGTCCCAGATCAGATCGACATGATAATTCTTTCTTTATTAGCTTTTGGATCACATTAAATGTTAGGACTTATAATTCAATTAGTAGTCAAATATGGAGTTTAATGACATACTATACAATTCTATTTTGACAAAATGAACCTTGTAGAGACCCGAATAGTCAAAAATGTATTGTTAAACTAAAAGGATCATGATTATTGATATATATATATATATATATATATATATATATATATAAAGACTGAGAAAGTCAATACCACATCAGGTGGACCTGATGATTTTAGCATCAAATCTTTTTTTATTAGCCATCAAATTACATCAAGGTTGATATTTAAAAATCAATTAGTTAGACATATTTCCTATATGATAAAAAAGGAAACTCTATAAAGATCAAGCACCACTAGAAAATAGAGTAAAAAACATCGGTAAAAAATCGATGTTTTAAGTATTTAAAATGACGACCCAAACCTTCGTCTAATTAGGTGTCGTCAATAGTCAGAAACATAGACAACGATTCAAAATCAACGTCTAAAACCTTAAGACGACGGACCAAAACGTTATTTAAAACCACATCGAAGCCACGTAGAGGCCACAGAGAAACTATATAGACGATGGTTCTTACCAAGGAACCATCATTTATACATGATATATACACGACGGTTCCCATATAGGCCCATCGTTTTATTTTTTGCAGCGGCTTTTATATAAATTGTAAACAATTATAATTAAAATAACATTACTAATTACACAATAATACTAATTAAAATAACAATTCTAATTACAAAACTCTTATACATAATTACTAATTAAACCAAAACTCTCATATAAAATTTTTCACACAAAATGTGCACAATATATGCACGGGTAGTTTATACATATCATCATGTTTAATATATATATTCGGATAGTTTATACAATTACAGATTAAATACACAATATACAAATTAACAACTAACTTAACAAAAAAAATTCAATATTCAAACTTTCTAATGCACAGGTTAGGCTCGTGATATACAAATTAAAAACTAGACGAACACAATATATTCAATATTCTGCACAGGTTCAAACATTTTCATGGAATAATGCATTCACAATTTGTTAAAAACAATTTAAATAAATTGTCGAGTACTCATCTTAAAATTTTCGGAGTGAAAAACCATGAATATTCTGTGAAATGAAGCAATAATCTGACCTCAATGCAGAAGATGAACAAACAACGGTGACTTGGGTGCTTAGGATTTCTGGAGAAATGGAGGACTTGGGTGCTTAGGGTTTCTGGAGAAATGGGGGAAAATGAGAGAGGAGGGGCGTGTAATGAAGAAAACAAGGAGTTAAAACGATGGGCCATAGCTAGACTTGTATTTACCCAGATAACACACCAAAACAACGCCGTTTTGATAAAAACGATGGATCTAGAGTCAGACCCATCGTTTTTTTAAACCGTCGTCTATAACCAAAAAAAGGTAAAAACGACGGATCAGAGCTAGGCCCGTCGTTTATTTATTCTTAAACGACTGGCCCATCGTTTTTACCCATTTTGTCCACATATCTTTGGCTATTATCAACGACGGTTCCATCCAGAGCCGTCGTATATAGCCTACCATCAAGATATGTGGCATCCATGTGTCTTGGGACATTATAAACGACGGTTCCAGTGGGGAACCGTCATTTATAACGTAGACTAACAACGACGGTTCCAATGGGAATTGTCGTCTATAGCCTACAACTAAGACAAGTAGCATCCATGTGTCTTGGGGCATTATAAACGATGATTCCAGTGCGGAATCATCGTTTATAACCAACTACAACAATGATGGTTCTTTCTGAACCGTCGTTTATGGTCTTTTTATGTGACAAACCGTCATCTTTATTGCTCCTAAAATTTATAACCGTCGTTTTAGTGTATCAACGTCGGTTGTCTTTGGTCACCGACGTTTATATAGAATTAAGGGACGTCGTATATGACCTCTTTTTGTAGTAGTGAAGTGATCTATAAGTGTAATTTTTAAATTTTAACTCTTGAAGTAATCTAAAGGCTAATAAAAAGTCAATGATGGTGAAAACATTAGATTGAACTAATGTTAGACTAATTATATATAAATATAATTATATATATACAGGACTGTTGGAGAGCGCGACTGCGTGTACCACCCAGAGTTCTAAAAGTTTGGTCAAAATTGGATTTTAGCAAAACGGTGCCTTTTGCATTATTGGTTTTCTTTCTCATACGTTTTGCCCGAATGCCCATCTCATATGAAATCAAACAGATTCGCAGAACTCCTTGCTCGGCCGAGAGAAACCCTTGAATGCCCATCTGAAATCAATCAATCTAAACTTTTTGCTCACATAATCGGCCGAGAGAAACCAGAGAAACCGGATTCGCACCACCTGTTGCACCACCCGCCTTTCGCAGAGGCCGATTTTGCGTCGCACCCTTCGCACCAGGGAAACCGGATTCGCACCCGCCGTTCATACCATCTGAAATCCTTGTTCGCAGAGGCCGAGAGAAACTGGAGAAACTTAAGAAACCCAGAGAATACCCTTTGCACCAGCTCGCACTCGTCGCACCCTTCATACCCTTCGCACCATAAGGGAAACCGTTCCCATTTTTTTCACTTTTTGCACCAGGTATTTACTGATTTTTTTATTGAGATTGTTCTTTCAATAAATTTATTATTGTCTCAATTATTGATTATTTTTTCTTATATTGGCATGTATCAGTTTTTTTTTTCTTTGTATGAATGAATATAATATGGGTTTTATGGGTACCTTATTTCTTGTATTGGCAACCTTATTTAATGTTCTGCATTTGTATAACATTTAGTGATTAACTTCCAATGATATATTATTAGAAAAGAAAAAAAAAAAGCTTTGATTTGCTTCTCTATGAAAGCCTGAAGTAGATGATATAATGAATCAAACAGAGCCTCTCTAGAACATTGACAGTAGATACTGTGGCTGATTTTCTCCCTAGGAAAGGCCCTCTTAGGCAGAGAAGGTGAGTTTGTTAATCTTTGTATCTCTTTCTTTGTTTAAACCATCTAATTTGGAAGTGCAATTGAATTTGGGATGATATTTTTTGTTTTTCACTTCATACATGTTGTTTGAATAAACTATTATAGCTAATAGTCGTATATATTGATTTGATTGACCTTTTAGTTGTTGGTTTGTGATTGAAGATTAAGTTACCAGAGGAATGACGAACGACGCTTTAGCTTTTCTATAATTACTGTTAATTTCATAGTAATCGTTTGGATAAATAAATAGATCACTGATATATGCTTTTAAATGGACCTGCTCTGCCTTGGAAACCTGAGATATCCAACTTAATTGCTATTTTAAAAAGGCTTTTGTCTGCACCATTTTCTTGTTTAGTATATAGCTTATCTCTTTTCCCTTGCAAAATACCTTCATAATGGACATATTAATGGACTTTGATCAAACAATGAGTTTTACATGCTTTATATGGGGATATAGCTTCTTGTACTTGGTAGCCAAACTTTGGTTTATTTATTTATTTGTTTTGTTTTTATTTTTATTTCTTTGTTTCTTTTTGTTTTTCTTTTTTAAAAGGAAAAAAAGGTTAATTGTTTAACATTGGAACTGGCTTGCCTTTCCCACCTGTAAAATACAATTTGCATTTAGGCATTCTCACAATAATTAAACTTGTTCTGTTTTATTTGTTTTTTAAGTACAATGTCGTCATCGAGTACAAATAATATTCCCAACCAACAAAAATGTGTATGTGGCAGTTATATGAAGCCAAAGACATCTCGTTCAGAAAAAAATCTAAATAGAAAATATTGAAAATGCTATAACGTCAAGGTTTGTTTACAACAATCGCAAGTAAATGTGTCATATAAAAGTTTGTTTACAACAATCCTAACTAAATGTTAGTTTACATGATGGTGAATTTTGTGGCAATTTCGTTTGGGACGATGAATTACAATCCACTAGCTCAAATTCGGAACTAAATGCCAATGTCCGGGAGTTGAAGTCCAATGTAAATGCCATACTTAATATTTTAGTTGAAAAGCGAAAGGAAGACAATCATAGAACTCTTATGAGACAAAAAACTATTGATTACGCATGTATGCTTGTTATAGCTTTAGTAGTTGTTTTATTTTTTATAAAGATAATTTAGAATGTTGTATTTGTTATTTAATAACCTGTAGTGGTGATTATATATTTATGTATTTTGTTTGGAACCTTTAATGAAATGTAATATGCAGAATCACAAAACATGCACTAGAAAGAAAACTAAATATATATGTATTCATAACCATTTTCCTCTGTTTCTGAGAATTAATGCAACAGATTCCAAGATTTTTCTGTAAAATAGTACTTTCCATCCATAATCATCCCAAGCCATAAATCCCTATCCTTTCCCACAAGCACAAGCATTTACATTATGCGTTTCACTATGAGAGGAATATCTACCAAATAAAATTTACTAGACTTATGTAAGTTTGGTTCTTATATTGTGATCATTGTTTGGTTCTTATGTAAGTTTCACTATGAGTTCTAAGCATATTAAACCATGCACTTGCAAAAAGGGTATTCAGATTTTTGAAACTAATATAACAACTAAGATTTTGGGAGAAAAAGTGAATAAAACTTTAAATAATAAAATATAATTATCAAGCCAACATACCTATTACCATTACTAGTGCTTTGTTGCATAATTAAATACGAAAGGTTTGCAATCTAATACTTTTACATGTTTAATGGTTAGCTATCACCTTATGGTAGAAGAAATTGAAACTGAGACCCTACAAGACCAAGACCAACTGAAACTGAGAGAGGGGAACAAAACATTCAAAACATTGAATGATGGAACTTATAACAGTAATTATCATATCATTACTAACCAAATTGCAGATTGATACAATAACCATAAAAAAAAAATACCATACACTAAGTTGTCTAAGAGTAACAATGAAACTATTTGTCAGTCTAAGTTGTACAATAAAATGTCTGCATCCACAAGCTGAGGACCATCCACAAAAATTGATTGCACAATCCTACAAAATTATATTTCATTAAGATCAACTATCTAAATAAAATATAATTTATTTTTGTATATATATAGACAAGAAAATTACCATCATGTACACTTACATATTGCATTACTAGCTTGAGATGCAATTTCATCATCAGATGATGATTCTGAATGGATTTGCTTTCATCTAGTGTAGATCTACAACAAATTCACAAAAAATGCCTCATTTTTTGGTCAATCAATTATAAAAGAAGACAAGGCAAGTTTTCAAAACAAAAAATGTAAATAAATGTATGAAATTACCTTTCACTCAACTTAGGACATTTTCTTTTATCGTGTACTTGTCCCTTAAGTCCACATCCTTTACAAAGTCTCTTTCTTGGAATTGCATTCTCTTTTCTAGATTTAATTATTTTTCCACATCCTTTTGATCTTTAAAGGATTGCTAATAGTTGTTGGCTGTTTGGAACTTTTGGTAAATGATTGTGACATGACATTCCTACTTCCATTAATTTCCTTAATTTTTCCATGTATCACTTTCAACTCATTCATAAGGAAAGAAATGCCTTCACCAGTTAGAGATGCATCATCAACTACAATAGAAGAGAAATGGGATAAGCTTGCATGTTGTGTCATCAATGGCATTTCATGTGGATCATTCAATTCTTGACCAAAAATCTTCTCTACTTCTGTTTTTGCATCTTTTGTCCATCTCATCAAAATGTATTGGCTTGGTAGATGTACGAAATGTCTCAGATGGGAAAATGCCAACATATGCCTACATGGGTTACCTTTGAACTCAAATTGTCTGCATCTACAAGAAACAACGTCTACTTTCTTGTTAAAACGAACATGTCGAACAGTTGTTGAAGTGCTCCCATCAGACCTCTGTACGTCATAAAGAATAATGTCGTAATCCTCAAATGTCTTACTTATAGTATAAGCGGTACTTTCAAACATCTCATTTTGAAAAAGTTAAAAATTCCGCTTTGTGTATACTTCCACCATTTGTTTTTCCATAGCCCATAAATGTTTCAGCTTAGGTTTTTCATTAACATCGACATGATCTGCAACTAACTCCGCATGTCATTGATGGCTAACGGCTCTATTAAAATGATTGATAAAGTCCATCAAAGAATTTATTCTTGAAATGTATTTCTTGAAAAAAGAATGCGAACTTTCAGCTCTTTGACTACTGCTCATTTCAGTACTAAAATATTTATTAACATATGCCAGAATCAATTTTTCAAAGATTTCACCTAACCAGCCATTCCTTTCCAATTTAGTTTCATGTATCAAATCCATCCAATATGCCTCAAATTCTTCAACTGTCTCAGAGTTAAATTAGCACTCTTGAACTTTTGGTAATTGTCTCAGTACACTATTGAGTCAATCTTTACAAAAAACTTGTTCAAAATGTGCCATATACAATATTGATGAACAATTGATGGAAAAACTTGAGATATGGCTTTCGTCATTGCAGGATCTTGATCAGTAATAATCACTTGAGGAGCACCTTTTGACATAGCATCTAACAACTTATTAAATAACCAAATAAACGATTCTGTTTTTTCATCACTTAAAAATGCACATCCAAAAATCATGGTTTGACCATGATGATTTACTCTTGTAAGTGGAGCAAAAATCATACCATACTTGTTGGTGTTATAAGTTGTATCAAACACTATAACATTGCCAAAAGTATCATATGATCTCCTCGCAATAGGATCTACTCAGAAGCATCGCACAAGCCTACTTGCTTCATCAAGCTCAAAGTTGAAAAAAAATGAATGATATTTTTTTTTCTTGAAAGAAAAAAAATCTATCAAGTTTTCTACATCAAATTCTCTTTCATCTCCTTCCATTGTTGTTTGATAATTCCTTAAATCCTTTTCAGTAAAACCAATATTTGAAGGATCGCCAGTTTGATACTCCATGATTCAAATTTGTTGGCATGTTGGTACATTTGCCAAAGATAGTTGTTCATTTAAAGCTTTCTTCGCAGTAGAAATACTCCTATGTGACCTTAGTAAATGTACATTTGTAGGAGTTGAAAGACAATGTTTATGCTCTTCTACAAATGAACTAACTATCCAATTCAGACATGTTAGTCACTTTACCAATGCTAGCTTTGCTTTACAACCTACTCGAACAATTGATCGATTCCTTTCACATGTTCATGGGATAGAATCGTTTAACCTTTTTTGATAAAAATCATTTGTTTGCCCTTCCTTAGAGCAAATAAACTGTTTCCAAATTAACTCATTTGTTTCAGGTTTTCTCTTGCTATTGCCCATCCTCGCACTAAATCCACATTCCCGTGCATATGCATTGTAGAAAGCGAAGGTCTTTTCAATTGATTGAAATTCCTGTGCAACTTTAGGTTTCTTTTCTTCCTCAATTTGTGGAGTAAATATTTGACTTTCAAAGCTAACTTCTTCCATTTCCTATAAATAAATAAGCAACATATCATTCATCACTAAATAAGCAACAAATTGTTAATAGTTAAATAAGCAACATATTAGTTTCTAACACCACCATTACCACCCATTAGTTTCCAAATCAAATAAACACAGTAAATACACCCTCCAGAAAAAAAGTATTGATAATCACAAATTCACAAAAATAGGCAGAAGTTAGCTGATATAATCAATAAATAACAGACACACAAATAAGCAGCAAATTATTAATCACAAATTGTTTGATTCACTGTATCATCTACTTCAGGCTTTCACAGAGAAGCAAATCAAAGCTTTTTTTTTTCTTTTCTTTTCTAATAATATATCATTGGCAGTTAATCACTAAATGTTATACAAGTGCAGAATATTAAATAAGGTTGCCAATACAAGAAATAAGGTACTCATAAAACCCATATTATATTCGTTCATACAGAAAAAAATAATTTTGATACATGCCAATACAAGAAAAAATAAGCAATAATTCAAACAATAATAAGTTTATTGAAAGAACAATCTCAGTAAAAAAATTAGTAAATACCTGGTGCGAAAAGTGGAAAAAATGGGAACGGTTTCCCTGATGGTGCGAAGGGTACGACGGGTGCGAGCTAGTATGAAAGGTATTCTCTGGTTTCTCTCGGCCTATGCAAACAAGGATTTCAGATGGTGCGAATGGCGGGTGCGAATCCGGTTTCCCTAGTTCGAAGGGTGTGACGCAAAATCAGCCTCTGCGAACGGCGGGTGGTGCGACGGGTGGTGCAAATCCAGTTTCCTTGGTTTCTCTCAGCTGATTTCTGCGAGCAAGGAGTTTAGATTGTTTGATTTTAGATGGTCATTCGAGGGTTTCTCTTGGCCGAGCAAGGAGTTCTGCGAATCTGTTTTATTTTTGATTAGATGGGCATTCGGGCAAAACACATGAGGAAGAAAACCAAGAATGCAAAACGCATCGTTTTGCTGAAATCCAATTTTGACCAAGTTAACAAAACGCAAAATGCACCGTTTTGCTAAAATCCAATTTTGACCGAACTTTTCAGACTCTAGGTGGTGCGCGCAGTTGCGCTCTCCAACAGTCCTATATATATAATGTAATGAGTTTTATTGTTAATTCATCAGAATTTTCCAATTTTAACCAGTTGACCGACAATGGATCCAAATTTGACTTTCTTTTGGGCAAGTATTGGCAAAGACCATATAAAATATTGCAGAGAACTCGTCGGTACGAGTCTATAGATTAGCGGGAATGCCCAAGTGCTATGCCCAAGTCAGAGCTATGGTTTCCAAGACATGGTCAGTTGAAGTTTAATTTTAAATTATGAATCAATTGATAATGTGGTTTTTATAGACAAACTGGTAAATTTGTACCCATTTTATATCTAGTTTTAATAAAATAGTATTATTCCAAGATATTTTTATATTCTATATTATTATTATTATATTATTTTGAGATATTTTTAAATATGATTTTGATTAAACATTATTAAAAAAATAGGTTTTAAATTGTTGGTATCTGATAGGTGGGGAAAAAACCCACCAATCACAAAGAGAGAGAAATAATCATCCTTTTCCCCATCTGCCCTGCCCGAGCTTTCACTGTCCACCAAGCCATATTTGCTCACCTATTTCTCCTTAACGTCGGCGAGTTAAGGCCAAATATTGGTAACACCATGAAGCTTGTGCGAAGATCTACATAATGGTACCAATTGGGTGGCTTGAAATCACCCAAGCATTTAAAAGTCCATAAATCAAAGAAACACACTATGATGGCCACCTACTTTTGTCTAGCAGTGATAGACATAAAATGTTAATGTTTTTATGCCACTTTTTATATTGAATTTGAGCTAGTTTATAATTAATTTTTAATGAAAAATACTTAAATACTGTATTTTTCTATTTTAAGTAAAAGAATGACAAATGCTGGAATTACCGTATTTCTGCGCAACCTTTACTGAGAAAATCATATATGGAGACACACTTAGAATTTTTGTGCGATTCCAGTTGTAAATGATTCTTAATTCACTAGGCTTCAATGATACAAACTTTCATCGCAAATGGTTCAGCCAATCAGTTCCAGTTTGATTTACAAAATAAATATTTCCAACAGTTGAAGCAGATTTAGACTGTCTTGGAAAAATGAGAATTTGAGTGTCTTCCTGACGTCCAAATTGTGCGATCAATATATGAATGGAAATATAAGACATAAAACTGAATTTTGAAACCAGAATAAATTAATTCTAAGTCCATTTGGTCATCCAAAAGGTATTTGGAATCTGCTTGACGGTCATTGAAGATAAAAAAGGAAAGTTCTATGCTTACTTGGATGCTTTTGATGATTGGACTGCCATGTCACCACACTTCAGCCATGTGTACAAAATTTGCCACATCATATGCCATATGGAAGGTCATATTATTCTAATTATATTAATTGGAATAATATCTAGACTAAAAGGAATTAGAGTTGCATATTAATTGGATTCCTAAAGAGATAAGGAATGATTTCTTATCTCTAGTGTGAACACGAGACACATTTTACCTTAATCTCCATGAGGTGGCCGGCCATACTAGGTAAAATAGGAGTTAGAGATTGAGTTTACATATTATCTCCTATATTCTCTAGGTTTTAGAAGGGTTTTAGCGTTAAACCTCTTCTAAACATTCCCTATAAATACCATGTATTGCTGAAGGGAAACACACCATTCACCACCAGCCCTCACGGCTGGATGTTTTTCTCTCTTCCTCAGGCAGCAAAGCTTTTCTTTTAGGTTTTTGTTCAGTTTTTGTTAGTAATTCATAGCAAAGTTGTACTACACAAAGCAAGGTACAAGGAGGTTTAGCCAAGCCATTGGAGGAGTCAAACTTGCTACCTTGATCACAGTTTGAAGAAGCCAAGGATTGAAGATTGAAGGATAAATTCCAGCAGCCACCAACTTTTGGATTTGATTATTTTTCTCTTATTTTCTTGCTATTTAATCTATGTTATTTCTTTATTGTTTGATGGATAATTTAGAAATAATGTGTAACTAATTTTTCTATGATGTAACCCTATTACGAATATTTAGTGTTTAATGCATATTTAAGTTTGATTCATGTTTAAGGTTAATATTTTATTGTAGTTCGTAATGCTTCCATGAAAATTTGGATTGATTAAGTATTTATATTGGCTTAGAAATAAGGGATATATGTATGGATGGGCAATAAAATACATGGTTATATAAATATTGCATGCCACAGTGACAACTTTAACATGATTTATTGGGTTTACATGTCTTAGGGCTTAAATTTCCGTATTTAGATTAGAAATAATTAAATACATTGTGCTTGCTAGATTAGAATGCATTGAGAAATCAACTTCTAGTCATATGTGGTTAAAGGGGGGGTTAACCTATGAATCTATATTGCATTAGGACTAAATATACTCGTAATAGTGGTGAAGTCATCATCCTTGTTCTTTATAATCTTTGATTACCTACTTGCTGCTTTGTCTTTAATTTTATTATTGCTTGCTTAAATTGATGTCTTGATGCTCAACACTCACTCAAAAACAAATCTCTTTTATTTTTCAAAGTTTAATTTACAATTGATTTATTTTTAAAACTAAAGACATTATTCCTCGTGGGATCGATATCGGTTTCCTTTCTAAAAGGAATCCACTTTATTACTTGTTGATTCGTGTACTTGCGAGTTGATCTAAAATATACCACAACAAGCAGCCACCACACGCGCCGTCTGCCATGACTAAACCCTTCCGGCGACCTTCCCTTCAGAACCTTGAGTCCTGATGAGCCACCGTTGAGTCTCATGCGCACCCATATCTTTATTGATGTCAATCAATGGCTTTTCACCATGAAAGAATCACCTTTTAAGGATGTAAAACTACTAATCTTACTAATAGTTGTGAGATTGGATCACGTTATGATCTATTATAGATGTTCAAACTTTGGTTTTCATTCAATCCTTCCTGAATTTGTCAAGAACACTTCCATTGACTGAGTACTCATTGTCGATGCCATAAATTTCAGAAAGACACGACTAAGGTCCCTATGTCAAGAACTTATTCAATTTGGTCAAATTTTAAAACCCTTATCCTAGGCTAAGCTCACTAGTTTTTTGAGGCCAATTTGGCCACAGATGGTGACCATTCATGCAATTGAAGGTATACTCTCCTTGCAACCTTAATTTCAGTTTGGTGTAAACATTATTGAGTTTGGATATGTAATGACTCAAATCGATTGAAAATCAAAATTGGGCAGTGTTTGGGTGGAATTATTTGAAATTGACAATTCAATTAAGTTTCTAGAAGTTTTGGGAGACTAATCTGAGGTTCAATTTGAAAAATTGTTAAAGAATAAAAAAGCCATAATTTTGGGTATTGGATGTTTGGAACATTTGTAATTATCAAAATTATATGACAATTTTGGTAATTAATAAATTTTAATAATTGAGGACCCAAGGTCACCTGGGCATTTATGAATTTTTTTGTAATTAAATAAATTTTTATGGGATATATAGACTTCCGTTCAATGAGTGTGAATCGTATTTTCTAAAATTATTTAGGTTATTATTATAATTTATTTGATTTCCAATTTTTATTCTTGGTATTATGTATAGAGTTGTAAAAATGAGTCGGGCCGCACGAGCACGACACAAGTATATCACGTTAAAATTGAGCATAGCACGAGCATGATACGTTAGGAACCGTGCCATGGCTAGCAAGAAACATGTAATGGACTGTGCCTGGCATGGTACGAGTCTAAAATGGATCAGGCACGACACATACACGCGACAGACCAGGCAAGATACATGCATGTGACAAACCAAGAACGACATAAGCTAGGCACAACACAAGCACATGACAAGCCACACAAATATACATACTAATAATTTAGGCAAAATACAAACTTCACACAACCCAAACAATAATAAATAATATATTATATAAAATTTATTGTATAAAGACTTAATTTTACAATAATAAACTCTGTGAAATTACTCAATTAAAATCTTCACAAGGAAACGGATAAATTTATTCAAATTATTTCTATTTTTTTTAAATATAGTAAGGTATGTAATTTAATCATATAGTACATTATCGAGTTTTGGATCAGCAAAGAACAAGGCTAACACCAAACATTTTAGACTGTCTTATATGCATGAAAGACGGAAAAAATGAAAGATCTAAAGCTCAAAATTGGAAGGATAATTTAGTTGATTATTTCTCAAATGTAGATTTAAATTCGAATATTAGTTTGGAATAAAATATATAAAATAAAACTACTAATTTTTTTTTTTTTAGATTTTTTTTTCCTTCTCTAATTGTTGTAAACGCAGACTCTGAAGAATGGGTATTTTCAATTGACTACGCCTACCTTCTTCGCACTAGAGAAACCAAATCGCGTCTTCCTCCATAATTATTTTTACCTTCTTCGCACTAGAGAGAGCTTCAAATCGATTTGAAGCCGATCTTTCACACCAGGTAATTATTTTTATCTTTCCTGTTCATTAGGGTTTTGTTTTTTTTTTTCTCTAATTTAAGTTTTAACAAACTTAGGATTTTTTCTTCTTCTCTAATTGTTGTAAGCGTAGAGCCTGAAGAGATTATTGAGATTGTTGCTTATTTTTGTATGAGATTATTGATTTCCATTTTATTTGGATTTTGAATTAGTTACATTTGGATTATGTCACTGATTTCAATTTCATTAGGTTTGAAAATGAGTTAACTTCCTTTTTTTTTTTTTTTGTAATCTCTGGTTGATTATAATAATTATTATATCAGATTTGGTCACGCAATTTTTTCTTAGTTGACTAAGCCAGTTAACCAGTGGTCATGGAAAATATAGCCCAATTGTATTGACATGGTTAGGAGATTGTGATATCTATTTTGTTTGTATCTTTGTCGATTGATCTAGCTTAAATACTCATAAGATGGAGTGATGCGGCATAGATATGATTCTTGGAATCTTAATTATTGAAGTATCATTTTTTTAAAAGAAAGATCAGCTGAATTTTCGTAATCATTTATAATTTATAATTTATAACCCTTAGGTATGATTTGAAACAATAACAAATGATTAGGGAAATATTTACATGAAACAAAACTGATTTTATGAAATAGTTGGGATTGCAGATATAAGTCATGATTTCTGGCACATAGTTATGATGCATATCTTAAGCATTCAGTTGTGCAGGGTCTAGGACTACCTTGGGTCAAATGGGGCCATGACTTATATAGACCATTAAACCTTTTCTATTTTATTTGTTTTTTGGTACAATGTCGTTATCGAGTACAAATGATATTCCCATCCAACAAAAATGTATATGTGGCGCTTATATGAAACCAAAGATATCTTGTTCAGAAAAAAAATCCTAATAGAAAATATTGGAAATGCTATAATATCAAGGTTTGTTTTCAACAATCCTAACTAAATGCTATAATATCAAGGTTTGTAGTACATTAAATTTAATTTTGAATTACTTATTGATTATGTGGCTATTTTACAGGATGGTGAGTTTTGTGAAAACTTTGTTTGGGACGATGATATACAATCTAGTAGCTCAAATTGGGAACTAAATGCCAATGTTCGAAAGTTGAAGTCCAATGTAAATGCTATACTCAATATTTTAATTGAAAGGCAACAAGAAGACAAGCAAAGAACTCTCATGAGACAAAAAACAATTGATTACCTATGTATGCTTGTTAGAGCTTTAGGAGTTGTTTTATTTTTTATAAAGATAATTTAGAATGTTGCATTATCAATTGTTTTTTTTTTTAAGGAACCTTTAATGAAATGTAATACTTGTGTCTACAAACTCATTGGTTTGATATCTAGAAAGGTGAATGATTAAACAGGTTCAGATCTAATAAAATATATTTACTAAAATATTAGTTACATATACAAAAATGGATTAGTAAGTATTAAATAACTTTGCTACATCAAACTACAAAAGAGCTATAAATAAAAGAAGCATGAGATGCAAAAAAAGGTACTTAGAACAAAAATGATAGCACAATTAAAATATTTCTAAAGACAACATATCCTTGATGTGTTAACTTTTTTTTTTNGGGGGGGAGGGAGGGAGGAGGGAGAAGTTATGTACAAACTCAAAATCAAACATTCACAAGCATTACTTGTAAGTTCTAATCACTTCAAGTAGCAAGTTGAGGACCCTAAAACACATAACACCACCCTTGGCATCTATTTTGTTATTGCATTGCACTTGATTGTCAATCCTGCAAAATTGTATTTTTATTAAGATCAACTATCTAAATAAAAGATAATTTTATTAAAAATATAAACTAGCAAATTACCATCATTTACACATACATATTGCACTACCAGCTTGAAATGTTATTTCATCTTCAGATGATGATTCTGAATGGATATTGCTGTCATCTATTGTAGATCTATAAGAAATTCACCAAAAATTACTCTTTATTTTATTATATATATATATATATCAGAAGACAAGAAAAGTTTAAAAAAAATGTAATAAATGTATGAAATTATGTTTCACTCAGCTTAGGACAATTTCTTTTATCGTGTGTTTGCCCCCCGAAGTCCGCATTCTCGACAAAGTCTCTTTCTTGAAATTGCAATCTCTTTTCCAAATTTAATTCTTTTTCCACGTCCTTTTGATCTCACATGTAAAGAAGTGCTAATAGTTGTGGGCTGTTTCAAACTTTTGCTAACTGATTGTGATATGACATTCCTACTTCTATTAATTTCCTTAATTTTTTTCATGTATCACTTTCATCTCATTCATAAGGAAAGAAGTGCCTTCACTAGTGAGAGATGCATCATCAACTACAATAGAAGAGAAATGGGATAAGCTTGCATGTCATGTCATCAATGGCATTTCATGTGGATAATTCATTTCTTGACCATAAATCTCCTCTAATCCTGTTTTTGCATATTTTGTCCATCTTATCAAAATGTATTGGCTTGATAGATGTATGACCTGTCTCAGACAGAAAAATGGCAACATATGCCTACATGGGATTCCTTTGAACTCAAATTATCTGCAGCTACAAGAACCAACATTTGTTTGCTTGTTAAAATGAACATGTTTGCATCTTGTTGAAGTGTTCCCAATCAATTGAAGAGGCCTTCACTTTCTACAATGCGTATGTGTGGGAATGTGGATTTAGTGCGAGGATGGGCAATAGCAAGAGAAAACCTAGAACATATGAGTTAATTTGGAAACAATTTGTTTGCTCTAAGGAAGGGCAAACAAATGATTTTTATCAAAAAAGGTTGAACGATTCTGTCCCACGACCATGTGAAAGGAATCAAGCAATTTTATTAAAATGAAAATTGTCACTCAAAATATATTTTAAGTGACAAATTTGGAAATATTATTAAAAATAAACTATCAATAACAATACTTTTAGACCAACATGTGTTTGTCTGTGTGGAAGGATTTCAAATCTCTTAAGCATGAGGTCTCAGGTTCGAGTCTCATGTAAATGGAAAAGACACTGCTGGGAGAGCTCCTCTTAGTTAGGCCCGTCCATAGCTCAAACGAGATTAGAGCTAGCTATGCTGGTGATTCTTGTGGATAAATAAATAAATAAGCAATATTTTTAGATTTGTCACTATTAGTGACAATATGCATTTTAAAATTGTTAAATATACTTTACAATAGTCTAACTATATATGTATATATATAGATATATTTAAATATATTTACAAAGTTATTTGATGGCTCCAACTCTATATATTGAAGCTTCTTATGCACTTTGAAAAGAAACATGAATATCTACTACACTACTCTCTTTATATTAGTAGAATATTATCTCTCTTAGAAATCTATATTTCTTTTTAGTTATAGCCATTTAATATTGGCCCTTAGGCTGCCTATTTTATTAGCTTTAGTTATATAATTTTTTTAGCATTGTTCATTTATTTTTCTTAGTTGATTAAAGTCCTTTAACATTAAGGCCATTTAGAACCTTTTTAATTGTTTGTTATATACAATTAAATACAATCGTCTCATAGTTAAATTTTATTCATGTTTATTATTATTGTTATTATTTTTCTTTCTCTTATTTCTTTCAATCTAGAAGGTGGCATATTTGCACAATCAGAGACCTCTAGTGTTGGATTATATTTTCAACATATTTTTTGCCAAGTCCGGTGGAACCCATCAACTAAGAAGCAAAGATGACTTCAAACACTATGCGCGATGACATACAAGAGCTCTATAGAATTGCTGCAAGAACAAGTGCAAGCTCTTTGGCCACACCTATTCAAGTGCTAGACTTTAAGGCTGCTAATGCTCCAATGTCGGCTCTTAAGGCCATATCCATCCCACTGCTGGCTTCTCAAGCTGCACCTGTTGGAGTGCTTGTCTTCAAGGTCCCTTATGCTATGATATCAACCCCAAATGCCGCATCCATCCCAACCCTGGCTTCCTAGGCCGCACCTCTTGAAGGACTAGCCTCCAAGACTGCCTTTGCCCCGATGTTGGCCCCTAAGGCTGGATCTGTCCTAGTTTTGGCCTGCAAGGCCCTACCTATTACCCTATCAACCCCGTTACTAACCCTTTTATTCGCATCTACCACGATAATGGTCTCTTAGGCTGTATATGTCATGGTGGTGACTCTTTATGCTTGCTTATACTAGAGTGTTGCCTATGCCCTAATGTCAGCCTTTAAGGCCGCATCCATCTAAGTGCTGGCTTCTCAGGCCGCACCTTTTGAAACACTAGTTTTCAAGGCCTCCTCTGCTATGATATCGGCTCCCAAGGTCGCATCCATCCAGTGCTTGATTCCCAAGCCGCACCTATTGAATGGCTGGCCTCCAAGGCTGCCTTTGCACTGATGTTGGCCCTTAAGGGCGCATATGTGCCAATGCTGGCCTATGAGGCTGCACCTGCTACTCTATTAACCTTGTTACTAACCTTTTTTATTCACATCTACCACAATAATGGTCCCTCAGGCCGTATTTGACATGCTAGTGACTCATTATGTTGTATCTACTAAAGTGCAGCCTATGCCCCGATGTCGGCCCCTAAGGCCGCATCCATCCTAATGTTGGCTTTTAAGGCCGCTCCTATTGAAGTGCTAGTCTTCAAAGCCGCCTCTGCTATGATGTCGACCCCCAAGGCCACATCCATTCGAATGCTAGCTTCCCAGGCTGCTTCTATTGAAGGGATGGCCTCCAAAGCTACCTTTACCCTGATTTTGGCCCCAAAGTTGCATCTGTTCCAGTGTTGGCCTCCGAGGAAGCACTTGTCACCCTATCAACCCCATTACTAACCCTTTTATTCACATCTACCACGATAATGGTCTCTCAGGTTGTATCTTACATGGTGGTGACTTTTTATGCTGCATCTACTAGAGTGCAGGCTATTATGGCAGCACCTACTTGGATATACAAGTTAAATTTATAGGACAAAAAGTTCAATCATAAGTTCCTCCATCAACTAGAAATCAAACTCAAAATGTGGGGCAACAACTAGTACGCCAATGCCATAACTGGAAGTACAACTTAAATGGTGTCCCTCAACCATATTAGACTGATCCAAACAACTTTAGTTGGAAGAATAAGTATCATAACATAAGCCAATTGAGACTTAAGACAGCTGAAGGTCCATAACAGAATAAAAAAAGGCTTGGACGTCGATCTAGAAGATGCTGGAATGATCATTTTGAAATTAACAGAAAATTGACTTGCCTAAATCCATGAAGTATGATTCGAAAGGATTCTAGCATGGACATAAGAACAAGCAAGACATAAGAAAATGATAAAAAACCGACGTAGTTATGGCAGTAACCATTATACGCCTTTAGTGGGGAGGATTGAGGTTAAAGAATGGATTATATATTTTTTTTATCAAATTAATTTAATAAAATGTGGGGAACAATGTTTATGCTAATATTTTCGGCCTAGAAAATTAAAAAAATATGAAGATGAAAAATAGCTTTTATTCCCAATGATTTGGGAGGTGAAAAACCAATTGACTCTTGAAAGTTAAGTCTTGACATCTATCCTAGATTTATTCAAGTGCATGACATTGAGTGTATCAATTGATATCACACACAAACACACACTTGAAAGTAATAATTATGTTGAATCGAAGATAAGGTGTTAAGTTGCAAAATCACTTGGAAATTACTTTTGAATTAATATGATTATGAAATCTTATCAAGGTATTTGGTTTTATAGGAGTATGTTTTTAGTTCTTTCTTTGCTAGGGACTAGCAAAGTTCAATTTGAAGATATTTGATAGGCATAAAATTTTAATGTTTTTATGCCACTTTTTATATTGAATTTAAGCTAGTTTATTAAGAAAATCATATTTGGAGCTACACTTTGAGGTTTTGTGCAATTCCAGTAGAAAATGATTCCTGATTCACTAGGCTTCAATGTTGTAAAATTTTATTGCAATTGGTTTGGTCAATCAGTACCAGTTTGATTTATAAAATCAATATTTCCAACAGTTGTGGCAGATTTATACCAGCTCGGAGAAATTAGAATTTGAGTGTCTTCCCGATGTCCAAATTGTGTAAAAAAGATATTCTTGGAAATTTAAGAAATAGACCTAACTTTTTCAACCAAAATCAATGAATTCAGAGTCCATTTGGTCATCCAAAAGGTACTTGTAATATGCCTGGCGGTCATCGAAGATATAAAAGGAAAGTATTTTGGCTTACTATAATGATATTGATGATTAGACTGCCATGTCATCACACTCCAGCCATGTGTACATATTTGCCACATCATATGCCACATGGAAGGTCAGATTATTCTAATTATATTAATTAGAATAATATCTAGAATAAAAATAATTAGAGTTGAATACAAATTTGATTCCTAAAGAGATAATGAATGTTTCCTTATTTCTAGTGTGAACATGAGAAACAAATTATCCTACTATCTTTGAGGTGACTGATCATGCTAGGAATTATGGGAGTTTGAGATTGAGTTTAAATATTATCTCCTATATTCTCTAGGTTTTAGAAGGGTTTAAGGGTTAAACCTCTCCTAAACATTCCCTATAAATACATGCATTATTGGAAGACAAAATACACCATACCGCCCTCACGGCTAGACTTTTTTTACAAGTTTCACTACCAGCCCTCACGGCAACACCCTTTCCTCTTTAGCCACAGACCCTTGTTCTTTTCTCTCCATTCTCACTCCAAATAGCAGCTTTATTTAAGGTTTTATATCAAGTTTGGAGTGTTATTTCATAGTAAGATTGTGATACACAAAGCCTAGTGCAAGGGAAATTCAGCCAAGCCATTGGAGGAGTCAACCTTGTGACTTGGATCATAGTTTGGAGAAGCCAAGAAGAGAAGATTGAAGAACCAATTTCTGGCAGCCATCAACTTTGGATTTGATTCCTTTACTCTTATTTTCTTTGCTATTTAAACTATGTTATATCTTATTTATTTGATGGATAATTTAGAGATGATGTGTAGCTAATTTTTCTATGAGAATTATGATGTAACCCTATTACGAATATTTAGTGATTAATGCATATTTGAGTTTGATTCATGTTAAGGTTAATATTTCATTGTAGTTCTTAATGCTTTCCATGAAAAGGTGGACTGATTTAGTATTTATATTGACTTAAGAATATGGTATATAAATATGGATGTACAATGAAATATATTATTATAGGAATTTTGTATGCCTTAGTGACAACTTTAACAAGAACATATTGAGTTTGCATGTCTTAGGGCTTAAATTTCCGTAGTTATATTAAGGATAATTAAATATGACAGGACCCGACCCACCTGGATCCTGACTGCATGACTTAATATTTCCATTAAGCCAATAAGCAGTTTTCTTTTTCCTACCAAGCCATTAATAAGTAATATTCAACAAACGGGGAACTCTCTACTGCCAGAAATTTTATTAAAAATTTCGGCAGCATCTCGTCTGTTTTAGCAACATTCCCTAAATACAAACAGTTGCAATTCCTGCAAGGAAAACATTTTTAAACATTTATCCAATTTACCAGCACACATTCCCAAACAGACCAATCCACGTCTCAGTAAAAAACTCCTCACTTAAACATATATATTGTTTAAGTAAAGTGTAGCTGGACTCAGTATAAAACTGAGCTGCCTACATACCCCTTTAAATAGGGATCAAGCTACCTGTATTTTTTAGAGCATATTATCACCAAATATGCCACTGTCAATCACATCAGTAAATTGATTTCACATTTCCCACTTATCATTTTAACCACTTTTAAATCCCATTAAAGCCTTTCAAACAAATTAACAAAAATTATATCCATAACTTGGCGGGACAATTCCTCGCCCAAAGAGTTCTCAATCACATAATTATATCATGTCTTTATGCATCCACACGATCATAATCAATTCCAGTTTCCAAGCAGCCCAACAAAAACACATATATAATAAAACATCACTCTCAATCAATTTGTATTACTTCACAATTACGGCTTTTCAAACAGTCAAACATCAATTCAACTAAACTCAAGCCACAGTTCTCTCAGCAATTATTTACAATTCACAGCAAGGCAATCATATAACATATTCCGCAACCGTTGTCAACAACTATGAAGTTCAACCACATAATCAAATCCTATAATCTCAGCATACCAGTTCATTTCAAAGCAATCACCAAAATATGATTACACACATATTTATATCACCAATCATCAACAATTCTTATTTGAACAGTTATTGACAACACCGCTCAAAATTGGATAAATTCTAAATACTCAGCCATAAAATGCGAATTACATATCAAAACGAAGCCGAAGAGAGCATAATACAACCATGAATTTACCTCGTCCAACCACCGCTGGTGGTGGCCGGAAAGTGGCGGCCGAGCACTCCTAATTCACCGCTTACACGAATGGGATTTAGGACGAACAGGAATTGGAATTGGACTTAGAGGGTCCAAAAGAGGGGGAAAGGATTGGCCCCGCAACCGGAAACCGCCGGGATCCGGCGACAGGAGGAGAAACGGGCCCGCCGGCTTCTTCATCGTTTCCGGTGATCCATCCCGATTCACGGCCAGAAATTGGTGGAGAAAGGTGGAGGAGGACCCAGGCCATCTTTTTCGAGTAGTGGGTCGACCAATTTCCACCAGAATCCAGCAATTGCACAAAAGGGGCTGACCGGGTTTTACCATTTTCCCGGCGATCTGGGCTTACCACGGCGAGCCACCAGTACCAAGGGAAGGAGGGGGTCGATAGCTCCCCTTTTCGGGTGATTTCCGGCTTGATCTGGCTGGAAAACCGCCGTTGCCGGCGAGGGAAGGAAGTGTGTGGGGTGGGCTGCGCGGGGAGCTGTCGGGCGAGAGAGAGCCAGAATTTCCAGAAATTTCTGGAAATTTAAAACCAAAGTAAGGGCAATTTTGTCATTTCTCACTCATAATATCAGCCTCTGCAAAATTACCAAAATGCCCCTCACACTATTTGAAGCATATCCTCTCGGTCTTAGCTCAGAATCAAGCGTGCTACTAGTCTACAAACTTGTATCAACTAGCTCTACGCAATGGTACCACAATTACAACAAAAGTAACACTAAAGAAAAAGTCAACCTCGGACCCATTTACGGTCAAACTTGGTCAAATTTGAGAATTTTTTTAATCTTTTCCCGGGACGGGGGTGTTACAAAATACGTTGTGCTTGCTAGATTAGAATGCATTGAGGGATCAACTTCGAGTCACTTATGGTCAAAGGGGGGGTTAACCTATGAATCTATAATGCATTAGGGCTAAATATGAGTAATAATGGTGAAATCATAATCCTTGTTTTCTTAAAATCTTGATAAACTACTTGCTGCTTTGTTCTTGTTTTTAAAATTGCTTTCACTTTAATTCATGCTTGGTTACTCAACAACAAACTTCCAAAAACAACTCTCTTTTAATTTTCTAAGTTTAATTTACAATTGATTTAATTTCATCACTAGAGACATTATTTCTCGCGAGATCGATATCAATTTTCTTTTTAAAAGGAATCCACTTTATTACTTGTTGATTCGTGCACTTGTGAGTTAATCTAAAATATACCACAACAAGTTTTTGGCACCTTGCCGAAGAATAATTATTTCTAGTTTTGATTTTGAATTTATTGTTGATTAAATTATTGTTTTAATTTAATTTCTGTTTTTGTTTTTGTGTAGGTTTCGGTTTTAGCCAACAAAGAACAACAATTGGAGAGTTTTCTTGGATCCAAATCAATCCAATTCAAGTTTGAAGGAGGAAATTGAAGTCGATAAGTTTTTAATTTTTGTGTTTAGGGTTTTAGTGTTTTCAATTTTATAAATATATATATATATATTGCTGTTTTGCTTCAGTTTTAAGTTTTTAATTTATTACTTTTGATTTTCGTTTAGTTTACTGTTTGTTTAATCTTTAGTTTTATTTTTCTATAAATCTATATATATATATATATATATCTGAAAATTGGGTTTTGAAAAAAAAAATACTGCAATTATTTTTTGCTTACTATTTTGATTGGCTTTTGTTTTATTTTTGATTTATTTTAGTTGCTGTTTAGTTTTTTCTTTTGCTTTATTTTTGTGTTTACTTTGAGTTTAATTTAATTTGCATCTAGCTTTAATTTGTGCGAGTTAATTAGATTGTTTTATTTCATTTTTTCTATTTAATTTTAGTTGCTATTTTTCTGTTTTTAGTTACTGTTTTATTTTTCAGTTTGTTTATTTACTTTGTTTATGAGTTTTAATTCTGAACTTGATTTTTCTGAGAGAGATCTAAGGAGATTAAGGAGAGAAGAAGTTAGAGAAAATTTATTTAGAAATACCAATAATAACATGGAAAACCAAGGTAACCCAGTAGTTCTTGAAGTTCCTAATAACCAAGGTTATAGGTCTATCAGAGATTATGCTGCACCCAAGGATTAAAATATCGGTATCAACAGAAATATCGAATGTCAAAAATATGCATATTGATGGAAATATCGACAGAATATCGATATCAATAAAAATACGAAAGAAATGACGGAAATTTATAGAAAAATATAGAAATTTTTAATGAAACTTCAGAATATGCTTATTTATTAGATACTTAATCAATTAACTATAAAAATTGAAAAAATATTGAGTGGAAATTATATTTTTCATATCAAAAGACATATAACACTCGCTGACAGTAATAAAAAATAATATATTAAGTAATAAATTATTCATTAATTAGAATAATAATACAAATACATAATTACTTAAATATTATTCAATACCACATAGAATTTTTTGGTTGTTGAAATTTTTCGCTCACTTTCTTATCCTCATTTTTAACAGTGTATTGAGAAAAATATTGATAAAAAATGTATTTTCTTGATTAGTTTTGCATGTATTTGTTAATATGTCAACCATATAAATATAATATTGCATCTAACTATCTTTGTTGATAGTCATAATATAGATATTATATTAGTTGGCTCTATGCATAACTATTGTCTGTTGATGGTTGAGCTTGAAAATGTATACATAAATTTTTACTTGATGTCATTCCATAAGCACCAATTGAATAAGAGTTATATTCATCTTAAAAAATTTATTTTTTTGCTGTGACGTTTCTATTATATATTTTTCTCTACATGTATAGTTTTTTTTTCTACAACACCAATTCTAGGCCTACCTTCTCTACTTTCATAATCTTTATTTTGCATTGTATTAGCGTAATGCTCTTACCGCTAAATGGACTCAATATTTATTGACTTGGTGACTCTTTCGTAACTTTATAATTTCAAAAAAATATTCATTGATATCACCGCTTGAGAGAGTTACTATCAATAGTTTGAAATTCTGAATATGTACATCTGGAAATGGCTGAAGCACAAGGAGTTCTAGTTGGTTATCTCATAAGCTTTCGAAAAAAATCAACACTACTAGAATCTACTTCTTCAGCGATCACTCTTGGAACATTTATAACCTACTCTTCTGCTTGTAGAGTAATTTTTAGATCAGAATTTCCTTTCTTATCATCTGAATGAACCAGTTTAATTCATTGATATATTTAATATAATATTTTAATATTTTATAAAAATCTATAATATTTTTAAAATTTTATAAAAAAATTAATAAATATATTCAAAATTTCCATAGATATTTTAGAAATTTCCATGGATATTTTGGAAATTTCTATGGATATTTCAGAAATTTTCCACGGAAATTATGGAAAATTTTAACCAAATTGTGAAGGAATTAACATGGAAATTTTGACCGAAATATTGCGGAAATATCGGAGAAACATCAGAAATTTCGACGGAAATTATGGAAATTTTACCCGTTTTTTTTGGAGTAGAAAATAATTTCCATAACCCAAAAAAAATGAAATTTCGGCAAAATTTCGCCGAAAATTTCCAATTTTTCATCTTTGGCTGCACCTAGAAGGGTTGAGGATATGTCATGTATTAGGAGACCACCTATTGATGCACCTAGCTTTGAGGTCAAACCTATTACCATGTCTATGCTTAACAATTACCAATATGGTGGGTTACCAAGTGAGGATCCTAACCAACATATATCGAATTTCTATGATGTATGTAAGTTAGTGAAGTATAATGGTATTACTGTGGACGCTGTCAAACTTAGATTATTTCCTTTTACCTTAAGGGATAGAGCCAAAAGTTGGTAACAATCTATACCTCCTAGGAGTATTGTCACTTAGGATGACTTAGCCTTTAAGTTTCTAAACAAAATTTTCCCACATATTAAAACCGCTAAGCTTAGGAATGAAATTAGCACTTTTAACCCATTTGATGTAGAGTCTTTATATGAAGCTTGGGAGAGGCTAAAAGAACTACTTAGGAAGTGTCCACACCATGTGATGCCCATTTGGAGTCAAGTCCAAACATTTTATAATGGGTTGAATTATTTAATAAGAAATAATGTGGATGCTGCTGTAGGTGGTGCTTTATTAAATAAGTCCCAAGAAGATGCATACAAACTATACGAGGAGATGGCAATCAACAACTCACAATGGGCAAGGGAAAGGAGCCAAAACCTAAAGAAGACATATAAGATAGACAAATTAAGTTGTCAAGTTGCATTGCTTACAAAGCAACTTGAAAACTTGGGTTCCAACAATTATAATAATATTTCCAATATTTCTAATATTAATTGTTGTGAATATTGTGGGGATAATCATGAAAGTATAAATTGCAATTTAGGAAATTCTAATGAAACTAACGATGTGCATTTTGTAGGGAATTTTCGACAATGCAATAACAACAACAATCCCTTCTCCAACATTTACAATCCAGGATGGAGGAACCATCCAAATTTTTCTTGGAGAGACAACTCAATTACCCAAGCACGACAACAACAAAAAGGGATCTATCAAGTTCCACCTCAACAATACCACTAATTCCAAGCCTCAAATTTCAATAAAAATTCTCAAACTCAAACTCCACTTTTATCTCACAATGTTTCTTTACTTGAGCAAGCTATGATTAAAATGAATGAAACTTATAGTGCTCATATGCAGGAAACAAACGCAGTAATAAAGGGATTAGGAATGCAAGTGGAGCAACTCGCTCAAGCTATCAAAAGATCTATGAGCACTCTTCCAAGTCAAACTGAAATCAACCCAAAGGAAGTTGTCCAAGTGATAGAGCTAAGGAATGGAAAAAGGCTTGAAGGTCACCCAATCAAAAAGGAGTCCCAAACTGCTAGAGATAAGGAAATTCAAGGTAAAACCGAAGCAACCATTTTGGAGGAAAAGAAAAAGGTAGAATTGGCCAAGATGGAAAACAAACAAACATTGTCCAATATTGTGGCTGAATTAGAAGAATGGTTTGAGGAAGAGGACCCAAGTGAAGATATCTGGACCTACAATGAAGAGGTTGTAGGAAAAATGATAGTAAAAAAGGAGACAGCATTGGAAAAAGAAGAAACTAGTCCAAAAATAGAGGTGGTGGCTGAACTAGTCACAAAATATGTTATGGAATTGGATGAGCCAATTGAAGGAAGTGCTAAGTAAAGCATAGGTTTTAATGATATTGGTGAATATAGTGAAGAGGTAGACTAGCCCAACCAATTTATTTTTGAAGAAGAGACTAGTGAAAGAATGGATGAAACATGGGACGAATCCAAGGAAAGTAGTGCTTTTAGTGAAGACGACTTTCATCTCATGTATGGCCCTAATCAAGTGTATGAGGAACACACTTATTTTGATAAAAAACTGTTCATGAAGAACCTTAGAGAGATAGAGGCCAAAAGGAAGAAATTAGAAGAAGAAAGGAAGAAGAGAGAAAAAAAACCAAGAATACCAAGAGTTTCCAAAGAAACTACAAGATCCATGAAAATTTACTTTTGATTGCAAAATTAGAAATGTTAATTTTTCTAATGCTTTATGTGACCTTGGTACTGCCACTAACATTATGCCTTTTTCTATTTGTATGAGTTTAGGTTACAAATAGCTCGTTGAAACCAACGAAGATATGATTATGGGTGACAAAACTCATAAACATTAGAACTACTAAGTGAAGATGGCCTAATTAAAGAAATTTTTTATATGGATAAATCTTCTTTAATAAAAAGGGAAGGTAAAGAAAGGATAACCCAAATTATGGAAGATAAAGGGAGGTTTGAAATAACTTGCATCATTGGAAGAACTGAATTGTCTAATTTCTTATGTGATTTGGATGCTTCTATTAATGTTATGAATAATACTATTGCAAGAAAACTAGGTTTGAAGATGGCACCTACCACTATGATGGTAACTATGGCCGACCAAATCCAAATCTAACCTTTAGGGATAGCCATGAATATTAAAGTGGAGGTGGACATGTTTTCTTTCTTAGTAGACTTTGTAGTATTTTATGAAAGTAATGAAATTATTTTAGGACGCCCATTTTTAGTTACAAGCAACGCTAAAATTGATATTTGCAAGGGTACTTTAAAGTTGAGACATGGTTCTAGGATTGAAAAGTTTTACATGTATGAACCAATGAAGTCTAAAAAACTCAAACTTCCAAGAGAAAAATCATCTTTGGGGCTGCAAGATGATGGAGGCAACCCAAGGAAGAAACCAAGATGAGCTCTACAAAAAAGTAAAGCTAAAGACTTGAAACAATCGCTTTTTGGGAGGCAACCCAAAGTTTAAAGGTATTTTTAATTTTAATTTTTAATTTCTTTTTAGTTGTTTTTATTTTGTGTTTTTAGGTGTCAAAGAAGAGAAAATCAAAAGAGAAGCATAAAGGGAGTGATCAGTCAAGGGAGCTTCATAAATCTAAACTTTGCAATTTCATTGCATTTCATCAAATGGGGGAGTTTTCTTAACCCTTACTTTTTATTATGTTTATTTTTCTTTGTTTTGAACATCGATGACTATTTTCATCTTAAAGTTGGGGGTGGTTTTCTTTGTTTGAAGTTTTTCTTCTTTCGTTTTTTAATTATTTTTTTTTAGTTTTTAGTTTAGTATATATAATATATAATTAAAAAAAATTAAAAAAAATTGAAAAAAAAAAAACTGTTTTTGTTGCTGCATTTTTTGTTTTTAGTGTTTTTCAGCATATTTTGATGAGCCTATGATAAGAATATGATTGTGAATAAATTAATTCTTAGGTAGTAGAATTGTTTTTGTGTATTCTCTAATGCCTAAAGTTAAGTTCACATGTTATTACTTTCAAAATTATTTTGAACACTTTATTAAATATGCATGATTTTGATTGTATTTTGGAGAAGGTTTGCATTAATTTAGAGTGATCATTTATTGTGAACTCTAGAACTTGCATAATTATTGCTTGAGGTGAAATTCTAGAGAGATGCATTACTTTGAATATGATTTAGGCCATCTTTGTTTTGAGATTGAGCCTTTCTAGCCTACCTTTGATGACAGGACCCGCCTCGGAAATCCCTTCAGATTAACCGGAGAGGCCCCGCCTGAGGATGATTCCACCAGAACCCTTCAAGGCAGCCGACAGAATCCTCCTCTGAAAAGGAGTTAAATAAACAATAAAATAATAAATAGGACAAAAAAATTGATAAGATATAAATTATAAACTAAAGTATGCCATGCAACAATAAGAATTTCATACTCAACCAATAATGTGGGTTTGAAGCAAGTGGGAATGACAGAGCCACTAAGAGTGATAGACAGAAAAATAATAATAATACAAATCCAACGATAAATGGAAATAAAGGAAAAGAGTCTAATACATAAAAAGAAGCGGTGGCGGAAGTCAAGTACAGATGCGATGCCGGCGGTAGCTCACGAGGACCTGCAGCTAGGACCTAGGGAACGAAGTTAAAAACACAAAACGTGAGATATAAATATCTCCGTGAGTGCTCCTAGATAACTACAAAATATAAGTTCAGTATTTAAATTCTTTACACTCAAACCTTACGTCACTCAGTTGAAAAGTTCCCCGTTTTGAAAATCATTTCGCAAACCCCTTAGTTTTATCCCAAAATCATTAAATCATTATAACACGGTTTATGGGGCAAAAACCTAATTTAAAACGATCATTGAAATCACGAATCAATCATTAAAACCATAAATATAATCTCAACAAGAAACATTAAATTTATTTGTAAATCATGTTTGTATAAAATGGCAAGTAGAAACATTTGTTAAATCCAAACCAATTTAAAACCATATACCATGGGCTCCAACCCATAAATTCAAAATCCACAATCTTAAACCATGAGGCAAAATCCATGAATACAAAATCATAACTGCAATCGTGAATCAAAAATCATATAAATCCAAATCATATAAAACAAATCCATATAAATCCAAATCGTATAAATCCAAATCGGTACCACAACATAGTATCGTGCCGTGTGACCCTCAGCGTCCTGATGGCGTCACAGGCGGGGGAGGGGGGTAAACTCATCACAACGAACCGGCGTCCCAAATCCGTCATGGCAGGATCGTCATCATCTCTCTCCCGACACGTGTCCGCAGTAGAGGATGGCATAATAATTTATATAGCGCGCATAATAATCATACATCTCAATCAACATCTCGATACCGTGTGGTACTCCTCAAAATCATTTCTAAAATCATCCATCATCGAATATCAACAATTTTTCAAATCCTTTTACTTTTAAACAATTTTCCAAAATCTTATCTTTTGAAAAATTTTACGAAAAACAATCAAATATTTCGCATATCAGAAAATTGCCCCAAAATTCTTAAATTCCACAAAGCCATAATTTTCCACAAGTTGTAAAATATCCGAAAACTTCAAATCCATTAAACAATCAATCAAAACACAAATTTCTATTGATTCCAAATAAATAGGAAATTCATCAAATCATAACATCAAACTCATGCAAATATTTAAAACATCAAAAACATATTTAATAATTAAAATTTAATGCATAAGGAAAAATTCAATTCAAACATATTTATAGATTTCAAATCAAATATAACATATATTCCCAAATGATTTAGAAAATAAATGCACTCACTGGTTTGACGCGTGCTCTTGCTGGATCTCCGGTCGAGCCCTCGAACGTGCACGAACACCTAAAAATAATTTACCGAAAAATTCTTTTAATTACCGAAAATCTAACCAAAGGCTCAGAGGAGTCCTCTAAGTCTCAAACTACAAAATTAAAACACTAAATACCAAAATTGCTCTTCAATTTCAGTAATTACCAAAATGCCCTTAACGGCAAAATTCCCAAAATTTGAATTACTCCGTCTCAAGTCCAATTTCAACAAACTTTGTACCAAAACGAAATTGAAGATGCAAGAAACGAGAATCTACCTTCAATTTCAGGATTCGTCGCAGCAATTGATCGGGAATCGGTCCCGGAAGATCGGACCTCGGCCGGGATTGTGCGTTTTCGAATCCGACCAAAATTAAATCAAATTGAAGGTACAGCAAGCTTGCCCACGACCCTAGGAACGCGTTGGAACGGGTGGTGAGCACTCACTCGCAGGAAAAGGATGAGATCGGCGGCGGCGCGTGGAGGAAGACCGCGGCGACGCGTGGGCAGCGCGTGGGGCGCGTGGGGTGGTCACCGGAGTCTGGCCAGCTGCAGATCTGGTCGCCGGCGCAGTCTGAGGCCAGTGGTGGTGGCTGTGTTGTGCCACTCGCCGGCGATCGGAGTAGATCTAGGTGGAAAGGTGGCTATCGCGGGTGGTTTTTCCGAGACTTCGCGGCCTTTTTCCGACATGATACGGCAGTCTCCGGGGTCAATCTTGGTACCAAAATGTAGATCGTCGCACCAGATTTCCAAAGGTACCAAGCACGCTCCCTAACTCCACCGAAACAGTGAGATATGGCCGGCCAAAGGTGGTGTCGCAACAATGCACGGGCTGCACGGGTTGCACGAGCTCTCAGTCTCGCTGAAATTTCTGGCGATCTGGGTCATTTCATGGTGAACCACCGGTACTGGGAGGAAGAGGAGGTCGCCGGCTTCGATCTAAGGGTGGTGGTCGGCCAACTCCGGCCACGGTGCGGCGGCTGTCGGCGTGGGAAGGAGGGGCGCAATGAAGGGAAAAGTCGGGTGAGGTCTGGAAAATTCCAGACTTGGCCAAAATTTAAAGATGCAGACAGGGGCAAAATGGTCATTTTCAGTCCAAAATATCAGTCCTTGCCAAATTACCAAAAAGCCCTTCGCACTAAAATGACCATAACTTCCTGGTCTTAACTCCGAATTAAGCGTACTACTAGTCTACGGACTCGTATCGACTAGCTCTACGCAACGGTACCAAAGTCAAAGCCAAAATATAACCACACAAAAAGTCAACTCCGAGCCCACTCAAGGTCAAACTGGTCAAACTTTGAAATTTTATTATTTTTCTCAAAACGGGATGTTACATTTGAAATATCTATCCATTAGTACCTCATTTGAGCCATATTTAGGATGCATAATTGATTGCATATTAGAGCATTTTTATTCATTAAGCCAAATTGATTTACTTCTTATGCCTAAATATATTTTTCCTACCTTATACACATTTATCAAAGAGAGCTTATGTTGAAATTGGATATATGCTTATAAATTTGTATTTGGTGGAGTAAAGTAACAGATAATTTTGGGGTGGTTTATGTTGGTAAAAATATATTTATGTATCTTTGATGTTGAAAAATAAGTTCAAGCAAGGTATGAAAAATAACAATTTGGGGGTTGAAAGGAAATGAAAAAAAATATATATGTTCACCAAAGGTGAAGAAGGAATTGAAAAAGAAAAAATAGAAAAACACAAAAAACAAAAAGAGAGAAAACAAAATTTGTGAAAAAGAAAGTTGTTTTTGAAGTTCGAAGAAAGGGAAAAAGAAAAGTATTTTTGAAAGAAGAAAACAAAAAGTTTTATAAGCGTAATATTCATAAGTTTTATTTCTTTGAATTTTTATTTTCCTATCATTTTCTTTCTTCTAACCTATGACCATTTACCCTTTACATTACAAGCTTATAAAGTCCTATTGATTCAAGGTAATGCATTGATCTACATTAGTGGAGAACTATTTAATTATGTTAAGCATATGGTAGTTCATATATTTATTTTCAAACTCTATTTAACGTAGATTTGGTCAAGTGCATGACATTGAGTGTATCAATTGATTTTCACACACACTTGAAAATAATAATTATGTTGAATAGAAGATAAGGTGTTGAGCTTCATAATCACTTGGAAATTACTTTTGAATTAATATGATTATGCAATCTTTGAGGCAACCTCATCAATGTACTTGGTTTTATAGAAGTATGTTTTTAGTTCTTTCTTTGCTAAAGACTAGAAAAGTTCAATTTGTGGGTATTTGATAGGCATAAAATTTTAATATTTCCACTTTTTATATTGAATTTAATCTAGTTTATGATTAATTGTTGATGAAAAATACTTAAATACTGTATTTTTTTATTTTTAGTAAAAGAAAGACTAAAGCTGCAATTATTGTATTTTTGCGCAACATTTACTGAGAAAATCATATCTAAAGCTACACTTTGAGGTTTTGTGTGATTCTAGTTGAAAATGATTCCTGATTCACTAGGCTTCAATTCTGTAAAATTTCATTCCAATTTGTTTGGCCAATTAGTACCAGTTTTATTTACAAAATCAATATTTCCAACAGTTGCGGCAGATTTACACCATCTCAGGGAAATTAGAATTTTAGTGTCTTCCCGATGTCCAAATTGTACAAAAGAGATATGCCTGGAAATTTAAGACATAGACCAGAATCAATGAATTCGAAGTCCATTTGGTCATCCAAAAGGTACTTTTAATCTGCCTGGCGGTCATGGAAGATATAAAAGGAAAGTATTTTGGCTTACTAGGATGATATTGATGATTGGACTTCCATGTCATCACACTCCAGCCATGTGTACGAATTTGCCACATCATATGCCACATGGAAGGTTAGATTATTCTAATTATATTAATTGGAATAATATTTAGAATAAAAATAATTAAGTTGAATACAAATTTGATTTCTAAAGAGATAAGGAATGTTTCCTTATTTCGAGTGTGAACATGAGACACAAATTATCCTACTCTCCTTGAGGTGGCCGGCCATGCTAGGAATTATGGGAGTTTGAGATTGAGTTTACATATTATCTTCTATATTCTCTAGGTTTTAGAAGGGTTTTATGGTTAAACCTCTCCTAAACATTCCCTATAAATACCATGCATTATTGGAAGACAAAATACACTATACAGCCCTCACGGCTGGACTTTTTTTTACAAGTTTCACCACCAGCCATCACTCCAAACAGCAGCTTTTTTTAAAGTTTTATATCCAGTTTTGAGTGCTATTTCATATTAAGATTGTGATACACAAAGCCTAGTGCAAGGGAAATTCGGCCAAGCCATTGGAGGAGTCAACCTTGTGACTTGGATCATAGTTTGGAGAAGCCAAGAAGAGAAGATTGAAAAACCAATTTCCAGCAAGAATCAACTTTGGATTTGATTCCTTTACTCTTATTTTCTTTGCTATTTAAACTATGTTATCTCTTATTTTATTTGATGGAAAATTTAGAGATGATGTGTAGCTAATTTTTCTATGAGGATTATGATGTAACCCTATTACGAATATATAGTGTTTAATGCATATTTGAGTTTGATTCATGTTAAGGTTAATATTTCATTGTAGTTCTTAATACTTTCCATGAAAAGGTGGATTGATTTGGTATTTATATTGACGTAGAAATAAGGGATATAAATATGGATGGACAATGAAATACATGGTTATAGGAATATTGCATGCATTAGTGACAACTTTGACAAGAACATATTTGGTTTGCATGTCTTAGGGCTTAAATTTCCGTATTTATATTAGAGATAATTAAATACATTGTGCTTGCTAGATTAGAATGCATTAACGAATCAACTTCGAGTCACTTATGGTCAAAGGGAGGTTAACCTATGAATCTATAATGCATTAGGGCTAAATAGGAGTAATAGTGGTGAAGTCATAATCCTTGTTTTATTAAAATCTTGATAAACTACTTGCTGCTTTGTTTATGTTTTTAATATTGCTTTCACTTTAATTCATGCTTGATAATTAAACAATAAACTATCAAAAACAACTCACTTTTAATTTTCTAAGTTTAATTTACAATTGATCTAATTTCATCACTAAAAACATTATTTCTCGTGGGATCGATATCGGTTTTCTTTTTAAAAAGAATTCATTTTATTACTTGTTGATTTGTGCACTTGCGAGTTAATCTAAAATATACCACAACACTTGGTTCGAGTGCGGGATGGCTGATGTATAACTGGATGAAATCGGAGCGGGTATCGGGTTGTATTATTTAAAACCCATTATTAGCAGACCCAACCTATACTAAAAAAATATAAGATTTTGAATGTTTGAGTCTTTGACTTAGGCTATTTTAAACCAGATTCCAAAACTTTCCTAGCTGCCTACTCTATTTATGCCAATATTTTCAAACTAGAACATTAAAAAAAAATAAGGTGAAAAATAGCTTTTATTCCAAATGATTTGGGAGGAGAAAAACCAATTGACCCTTGAAAGTTAAATTGGACAAGCAAAAATTTAATTGGTAGCTCCAACTCTATAAATTGAAGCTTTATATGCACTTTGAAAAGATACATGAACATCTGCTATACTATGCACTTTATATTAGTAGATCATTCTATCTTTCAGAAAGTTATATTTCTTTACGATAGTATCGACCCTTACGCTGCCTATCTTTTTAGTTTTAGCCATTTAGTGTTGACCCTTAGGCCATCTTTATATTGGCTTTAGTTTCTTAATTTTTTGGCATCATTTATTTATTTTTCTTAGTTAATTATTTTTTTTAACACTAATGCAATTTAGAATCATTTTAATTGTTTGTTCTTTACAATTGAATATAAATGTTTGATAATTATGATTTATTCCCATTTAATATTATTATTGTTATTTTTTTACTTTTTCAGTCTAAATGGTAATACGCCTACACAATCAAAGAGATCCAATGCGATTGTTTTTCCAATAGTTTCATAAAGTTAATTTTTGTGTTGGATTTATACATCAATTTTGATCATCCAATTATTTGCAATAATAGTGACTTGTACCTTAGGCAGGTAGCATTAGTACTAATCCTATTCAACGCATACTCACCAAACCTAGGGGAGGACAAAAACCCAAGAACCCAACCCACTGGAAAAACCAAATGCTTGGGTTGGGTGCGGGATGGATGTTGTATAACCCGATGAGATCGGATCGGGTATCGGGTTGTATTATTTAAAACCCATTATTACCAGATCTAGCCTATATTAAAAAAAATACAATTTTGAATGTTTGAGTCTTTGATCTAGGCTATTCTAAACTAGATTCTAGAACTTTCTTGGCCGCCTACTATGTTTATGCAAATATTTTCGACCTAGAATATTAAAAAATATGTAGATGAAAAATAGCTTTTGTTGCAAATGATTTTGGAGGAGAAAAACCAATTGACTATTGAAAGTTAAGTTTTGACATCTATCCTATATCGGCCAAGCAAAAAAATTAATTGGTATCTCCAACACTATAAATTGAAGATTTCTATGCACTTTGAAAAGATACATTAACATATGTATACTATGCTCTTTATAATAGTAGATCATTCTCCCTTTCAGAAACTTATATTTCAGAAAGTCACTATCATTGTTATTATTTTTATTTTTTCAATCTAAATGGTAATACGTCTACACAATCAAAGAGATCCAGTGCGATTGTTTTTCCAACAGTTTCATAAAGTTAATTGTTTTGTTGGATTTATACATCAATTTTGATCATCCAATTATTTGCAATAACTTTGATTTGTACCTTAGGCAAGTAGCATTAGTACTAATCCTATTCAAAGCATACTTACCAAACCTAGAGGTGTACAAAAACCCTAGAACACAACCCAGCCCACTGGAAAAACCAAATGCTTGGGTTAGGTGCGGGATGGATGTTGTATAACCAGATGAGATCGGATCGGGTCTCGGGTATCGGGTTGTATTATTTAAAACCCATTATTACCAGACCTGAGCTATTTTGAAAAAAATACAATTTTGAATGATTAAGTCTTTGACCTAGGCTATTCTAAACCAGATTCAAGAACTTTCATAGCCGCCTACTATGTTTATGCAAATATTTTTGGCCTAGAAGATTAAAAAATATGAAAATGAAAAATAGCTTTTGTTCCAAATGATTTGGGAGGAGAAAAATCAATTGACTCTTGAAAGTTAAATTTTGACATCTATCCTATATCAGACAAGAAAAAAGTGAATTGGTAGCTCCAACTCTATAAATTGAAGCTTTCTATGCACTTTGAAAAGATACATGAACATTTGCTATATTATGCTCTTTATATTAGTTGATAATGCTCTCTTTCATAAAGTTATATTTCCTTAAGACAGTATAGACCTTTACGTTGCCTACCTTTTTAGTTTTAGCCATATTGTGTTGACCTTTAGGACTTCTTTTTATTGGCTTTAGTTATTTAATTTTCTGGCATTATTTATTTATTTTTCTTAGTTGATTAATTTTTTCAACACTAATGCAATTTAGAATCATTTTAATTGTTTGTTCTTTACAATTGAATATAACTGTTTGATAATTATAATTTATTCGCATTTATTATTATTATTGTTATTTTTTTATTTTTTCAATCTAAATGGTAATACGCCTACACAATGGAAGAGATCCAGTGCGATTGTTTTTCCAACAGTTTCATAAAGTTAATTTTTGTGTTAGATTTATACATCAATTTTGATCATCCAATTATTTGCAATAACAGTGACTTGTACCTTAGGCAGGTAGCGTTAGTACTAATCCTATTCAAGGCAACCTCACTAAACCTAGGGGTGTACAAAAACCCAAGAACCCAACCCAACCCACTGGAAAAACCAAATGCTTGGGTCGGGTGCGGGTTGGATGATGTATAACATGATGAGATCGGATTTGGTATCAGGTTGTATTATTTAAAACCATTATAACCAGACCCGACCTATATTAAAAAGAATATATGATTTTGAATTTTTGAGTCTTTGACCTAGGCTATTATTCTAAACAGAATTCCAGAACTTTCTTGGCCGCCTACTATGTTTATGCCAATATTTTTGGCCTAAAAGATTAAAAAATATGAAGATGAAAAATAGCTTTATTCCAAATGATTTGGGAGTAGAAAAACCAATTGACTCTTGAAAGTTCAGTTTTGACATCTATTCTATATCGAACAAGCTAAAAGTTAATTGGTAGCTCCAACTCTATAAATTGAAGATTTCTATGCACTTTGAAAAGATACATGAACATATGCTATACTATGCTCTTTATATTAGTAAATCATTTTCTCTTTCGGAAAGTTATATTTCTCTACGATAGTATCGACCCTTACACTGTCTATCTTTTTAGTTTTAGCCATTTAGTGTTGACCCTTAGGCCGTCTTTTTATTGGCTTTAGTTATTTAATTTTGTTGCATTATTTATTTATTTTTCTTAGTTGATTAGTTTTTATTTAACACTAATGCAATTTAGAATCTTTTTCATTGTTTTTTTCTTTGCAATTGAATATAACTGTCTGATAATTATATTTTATTCGCATTTATTATTATTATTGTTATTTTTCTATTTTTTCAATCTAAATGGTAATACGTCTACCCAATCAAAGAGATCCAGTGCGATTGTTTTTCCAACAGTTTCGTAAAGTTAATTTTTGTGTTGGATTTATACACCAATTTTGATCAATCAAATATTGCCATAACAGTGACTTGTAACTTAGGCAGGTAGCATTAGTACTAATCCTATTCAAGGAGTATTCACCAAACCTAGGGGTGTACAAAAACGTAAGAACCCAACACAACCTGACCGATCCAACCTAAACCAACCCAACCCACTAGAAAAACTTAATGCTTGGGTTGGGTGCAGGTTGGATGATGTATAACCCGATGAGATCAAATCGGCTATCTGGTTGTATTATTTAAAACCCATTATTAGCAGACCCGACCTATATTAAAAAAAATACGATTTTGAATGTTTGAGTCTTTGATCTAGTCTATTCTAAACCAGATTCCAGGACTTTCCTGGCCTCCTACTCTCGCCCCCCCCCCCCCCCCCCCCCCCCCCCCCCCCCCCACCTAGCTCTTTCCGAATTACTGGAGAAAGGTTAACCATCCTACTCTGCACGGATGCACTGCCATTTTTCCTTGCCTTCCTGGCCACCCTTTGTCTCTCAGGTCTCAACTCCCCCCCTCCCCTCTCAGCTCTCTCCAGTCTCCCCTCGAGGCCCGAGCCCATCCCTTTCTCTTTATCTCCCACTCTGCATGGCTAGACCGATGACCCAAGGCTTGTTTACCTTGTAGTTGCCTTCAACTTTTCTCTTCAACTAGTGAATCGATGAGAACGGTTAATTTTTTTTCCCAATTTGGTGATTTGAGGCGTAATTTTGTGAATATTGTTACTACCGAAATGTGGGAATTTCATGTGAACAGCAAAAACTTCTTGTGATTAAATTATTGTTACTGCCGAATTATTTATGTTTGTTTTTGTTAATTGGATTTTGCTGTTTCGTTTAGGTTATATAATTTGCTGTTTTTTTTTTTGGTGAATTGCTGTATTTGATTTGAATAGAATAATTTTCTATAGTTTTGCATATGTTTTTTGTGAATTGCTATGTCATATAATTTGTTTTTTTTTTTTTTTTT
>QANX01003182.1:124772-136229 GCA_003254975.1 Ochetophila trinervis
TTTTTTTTTTTTTGTATTTGAACAAACACGTTGTTTTATAAAAAAAACCCAGCTTTTGTTGTTCAATGTCTTCCAACCATCACCTTCAGTTTTGTTTATAATATCTTTAAAGCATTAAAAAAAAAGACTTTTCTTTTTAATAGCCAATATTTTCCGTTAGTTGGGTATATTAAGCATATATTAAGAATTTTGATTAGTTAATTTGGAATATATATGATTTTATGCTGTAATTTTTTTTAATTTTTTTAAACTTAATGTGTTAGATGGATGATGTAGTTGAAATTCAATCACTCATCGAAAAAATATACTCCGGTAGCAACTGCATGTAACACACCGGAGACGATGTATGATATGCCACCGCCACCACTACCTCTTTCTTACGAGCTTCCACCATCTGGTAAAAGAAAACCTGTAAGAGTTTTCTAAGATTTGATCACATTTTACTATTATGGAATGAAGTGATAGGTGCAAATA
The DNA here is from genome assembly GCA_003254975.1 of Ochetophila trinervis. Taxonomy (NCBI): domain Eukaryota; kingdom Viridiplantae; phylum Streptophyta; class Magnoliopsida; order Rosales; family Rhamnaceae; genus Ochetophila; species Ochetophila trinervis. Next base: position 125,247 of record QANX01003182.1, read on the forward strand.
CAATTGTTGTACTAGAGATTATGCATATAGTAGTAAAAGTGTGGGACTACTACTTTGTAAAACCATTTTAAACAATGTAAAAAAAAATCTACATAGGAAAGAAGATAGAAGTCAAAAGATACTTTCTTTTAAAAGTGGAAAAGAGGGTGAAGGTGGTGGTAGTAATCTTATTGTTGTAGCATTTAATAAAGAAGCTGCTAGGGTTGCATGTACTAGGATGATAGTTAGAGATGCATTGCCTTTTACATTTGTAGAAGGATAGGGGTTTAGAGACTTTTGTAGTGTAAAATTTGATCCACCATCACCAGTTACAATTGCTAGAGATGTGTATAAATTTTATATGAACGAAAATATAAGGTTGAGAAATTTATTTAAAAGTAACTCAATAAAAGTTAGTCTAACCATAGACACATGGACTTCAATCCAAACCATTAATTATATGATCATCACAGCTCACTTTGTGGATAGTGAGTGGAAGTTACAAAGGATAGTATTAAATTTCTGTCAAGTGCCTAATCATAAAGGAGAGAAAATTGGTAAATTAATTTAAAGTTGTTTGATTGAGTGGCGAATTGAGAAGGTCGTTGCGAACACTTTGGACAATGCATCGACAAATGATACTGCCATTGCATACATTAAAAAAAGATTGAATAATTGGAATGGGTGTGTCTTGGATGGTGAGTGTATCCACTTGATTTGTTGTGCTCGCATCACTAACTTGATCGTGAAGGAAGGATTGAAGGAACATAATACCACAATTGATCGCATTCGTCTTGCGTTGAAGTATGTTAGATCTTTCCCATCAAGATTGGCGAAGTTAAAGGTTATGTCGAGAGAGAAAATGTAGAGTCTAAAAAGCTTTTATGTTTGGATGTGACCACTAGGTGGAATTCCACATACTTAATGTTAGAAAGTGTAATTACATTTCAAAAAGCTTTTTTTAGAATGGAGGAAGATAATTGATATTATCTTACTTATTTTGAGGACTATCCTCCCATTGAAAAAGAGTGGGATGATGCTGGATTGTTTATTAAATTTTTGAAGAGTTTTTATGACATTACTTTGAAGTTTAGTGGGTCTTTACAAGTCGCATCTCACTTGTTTTTTTAGAAAATTTTGTAAAATTTAGCAATAATTGAACAAGTTTAGTTTGGAAAACAATGTAAGTTTGAGTACCATGGCTATAAATATGAAAGTTAAATGTGACAAGTATTGGGGACGATTGATAATATCAATAATTTGTTATTTGTTGTCGCTGTTCTTGACCCCCGATACAAACTTGATCACATGATGTATAGCTTTGGTAAATTGTATTCTAGAATTGAGTGTAGACAAATGATAAATAGAGTGAAAGAAATTTTGGGAAGATTGTTTGAATTTTATTCTAGAAGTGTAAATGATGAAAAACCAACGACTAGTAGCCAATCTTCCAATGATATCAACGAAACCAATTTGGAAGCTTATGAGGATTGTAATGATAATGATGATAAGTTATACTTGGAGTACAAGAAAATGAGAGTAAATACCTCAACTGAAATAAAAAATGAGGTTGATAAGTATCTAACAGAGCCTATAGAAGATCACGACAATCGAATGTTTGATTTGTTAGATTGGTGGAGATTGAATTCCACAAAGTATAAAGTTTTATCTTCTATTGCTTGAGATATTATTGTTGTCTCATTGTCTACAGTGGCTTCCTAATCAGTTTTTAGCACCGAAGGATGCATTTTAGATCTTTATCGAAGCTCTCTCACTCCCAAATGGTGGAAGCCTTGATTTGCTCTCAAAATTGGCTTCGGTCAATACCATTGACATTGGATAGTCGTACTTATGATGAATGTTTTTCTCTTTGTGTTGATCTTGAGTCGGATAACTCCGTAACTTTTTCAATTCAAAATTATATTTTAATATTTCACTTTACTTTTTTTGGTAAGATGTTTCACTTTGCTTAACATATGTAATTGTAACATATTATGCTTCTTAAATACTTTTTTTTTCTCCCCTTCTAGAGATAAACTCATCTAATATAACAATTAATCCCAAGACTTTATCAATCTTGGGGGCCATGGATGGATCATGAATGTTGAAGTTTTGGAGTTGTAAGGTCATGAAGATTGTTATATTGTATTGAAAAGACGTTTTTTTTTTTGTCAAAATTTGAGATTTTTTTTTTTATCTTCTATTGCTTATGGATTGTTGGTTATGATTTGATTTATAATTTATTTTTATTGTTAATTTGACATTAATTGTTTAAATTTGAGACAATTTATTTTTTAAATTTAGTTGGATATGAAATGTAATTTGTATTTTTAATTTTGTAAAGAGTTTTTGTAATTTAGTTTTTTGCATTATAATAGCTCATGCAATTTATTTTTGCAAAAATAAAAAAAAATATAGTCAAGTTATTGATTAAAATTCAATTTATTAAAAAATTAATTGAGACTAAATTAAAGATGAAATAATATGACTAACTAAACCCGCACTTTATAAATTGGGTTGGATTAGGTTCATTATTCTGTGAGTTGAGTTGGAGTCTAAAAAATTCGAGATCCATAAGTTGGATTAAATTTTTTTAATAACTCAGCCAAAATACACTCCTAACCAAACCAACTCTCCAAAATCATTAACCATGACCAGTTTCCCTGATCAGTTGAACAAAGCCCATGCCTGTGCAAATAGAAAGGGATGGATCGATACTTGAGTAATTTCATTTCTCTCCCACTTTTTTCTTCTTCTTGCCTAAAGTCAAATCATCCTTGCTGATGAATTAGACAGCTGATATTGAAACCCCTTCCCCAGTTGGTTGACGCCCAATCCCCTTTTATGAGAAAATAAAAAAACTAATGCTGCACTGCATTCTAGTCTGCAATATAATATATTCATCAAAAAATCTGCAAAATAATAATATAGAAATATATATAAAAATGAAAGAGTATCTTCCTGGCTAGCTAGAGAGGAAAGTTTGAGAGTTGTTTAACTAGTTTGATAATAAATAGGGTTTTGGAGTTTCAATATTTTTGTACTTTATCATCTGTAGTATTAAATTAGCATTAATACAGTTAAACATATGTATATGGTTTCGTTAATATAATTTCGTGCTTAAAAAATCACATTATGAAGTTTTTGGACTATTGTCGTAGGGGTTATATATTGGTGCTCTTTTCCAAAACTTTAATGCAAAAATATTGAAACTATAGTGAGCCTGTGCCAAAAACTCTCATAATTAAATAAGGTATAACGATATTATTCCATATATGAGAGATACGAGAGGCTATGTAATTAGTAGTAGTTGTAATATTTTTGTGGACAATCTAATAGCAAAATTACTGCTTTTTCATACAATAATTTTGAATTTGAATATTTCCACACCCCATATTGTAGAAAACAAGAAGCCGTATAGCATGCGATAAAGAGAGGTATTTAATTAGGTAGAAAAATCTTAACAGGCAGAGTTTGAAAGGTGAGAGGAGAGGTAGGTTCTAATTTGTGGAAGAATCTAAAAAAGGTTTGGGGAGGTTTGGCCATGTTGTCATATTCTTCCTTGCACTAACACAATTCTTCTTGCAACTTCTTTATGGGACCAAATCTGTACATCTACCAAAACCCCACAACCATCTTATCTCTCTGCTATTACTCTAACATTAGTACTACATATCTAATTTTCTCTGCCTTTAAAAAGCATCCAAAATCTTGCCATAAAGTGAAAGAATTGAGTATCACCTTTTTAGGTTGAACAAGACATGTCATTCCTTTATTTTATTATTATATACATGTGGAAAGAGACACGTCTCCCTTCCCACTCCCAAACTCCCAACTCTCCCCCTTCTCATAGGATCTTCTTCTTTTTGTTTATTTTGCATAAAATACCAAACCCAAGCATCTCTATACTCTCTATTTCACCAAAAAAAAAATCTCTATTCTCTCTACACCCTCAGTGCATGTCTGGATTCTCCAACACCCTCAAATTACCTAATCACCCTCATGTCCCATCATCATGTTCTCTGGAAACATATTTTCAAGTAAAATGAAAATATAAAATTTTAAATATGCCAATCTAGTTAGACAAGTAAAAACTTTTAGTATTTATATATAATAATTCTTAACATAAAATGGGACGTACATTGCTAACCTGTTGCAATATAATAGGATGTAGGACTATAAACAGCTGTCCATTTATATTTTAATAACATCTGAATAGAGATTTGTTACTTTTTTTTTTATTTTTATTTTTATTTTTATAATAATAGAGATTTGTTACTTGTGCACATGATTTGATTGTTAACGACGTATTTCTGGATACAATCATTTTGTGGAAAGAAATTCATACTTAGAATATATATACATATACCATAATTAAGTTTATATATATAATATATTTTAAAATAAAAATTGTCACTCATAATTATTAATAGTGATAAATTTAAAATTTTAATTATTAAAAATTTATTTTTAATGATGATATTTTTAAATAATAATATATAATATTTGATAACCAAGTGGTAAACCACGTTTTCTACTATAGTAAAACTATATAATAATAATAACAATAATAATAATATTAATATTAATAATAATCAATTTAAAGATAATAAAATCAAAATCTCCTTTATATATCAACCCTTTAAAAATGCAGTTAGTGATTTACTATATATCCATATCGAGTGTTACTAGTTTATCAAAGGCCAGTAGGCTATTAAAGTATTTACAAATTTCCGCTCGAGTGTATATGTATATATACAAAATGATTTTAATTTAGATTGGAGTGAGCGGGAGATGGTGGTAATTTTGGAACACTAAAGTTTATTCTTGTCCTTTATCCATTCATAGTTCCCTCTTTATTCCCTTGCGAAACTACGATGAACCTGCCCCAGAGCCTCCATATGTTGATGTATTTAGCTTTATTTCATGCACGTCCCATGAAAGAAAAGATAGCATGCACGTTACTCTCTCTCTCTCTAATTCTTCTGGATGATAAGCACATCTTTATTAATTACTCTATAATACAGCTGAAAAAAAAGATCGAATCTGGAATAGAATAAAGCAATAAAGAAGACTCTCAAGTAACAAAAAACAAAGACAGACTGACTGAAAATGTGAATTCTGTTACTACTATATAAAATGATTCCAGATTTCCTATAGCAAAATTTTAACTGATGAAGCCCACTTTCACTTTTTTTTTAATATCCCAGAGAAGCCATTAAAACATACTTTTAAGATAATAAAGTCTCTCATTCTTTCGAAGATTATATATACGGTTTTTCTACAGTGGAGACGTGGACCATTTGGTATGGAACAATCCACTGCAATAGTCAAATATTGTGTATGATGTACACATTAGACAACTATATTGGTGGCTATTACCCACCAAGCAACGTGTGTCGTGTAACATTGCTATACAAACATGAATGTATTACATTGATAAAAAATAAACCTCCAAGTAATAATTTAATTCTAGCATTAATAATAGTACACCTGCAAGTACTTTTTTTATGAATTTAAAACTTGAAGTCATTTGGTGGGCACCATCTAAACTAAAGTTTTCTCTCTTAACAATCTAAAGCGATATTCCTTTTTTAATAATTGGCGAACATAAAAGAGCAATTTCAAACTCTAATGCAGAAATCTCGTTTTGAGCCAGAAAAAGTTCTTAACATTTTGTGATTACGTATTACTAAAGTTATGAAACCCTGTATACTTGACCAAAAAATTAATAGTCAATAAGCAAGAGTTTGCTACTTGGATTATACAGTATAATATATATATATATATATATTTCTTTCATTAATAACATTTATTTTATATACCTCTAGTGTTATTAATTTAGAGTTAGAAAAAATAAGATGTTACGAATTCTAAGTGCTACTGAGTTAATATAAATATATATATATATATATGTACAAAAAATTTCTGCTGGGCGTTTTCTCCTAAATTAAGTTAGATGTGTTTGACGCTCGATTATATGTATAATTTATAGGATATATTACTCAAATTACATGTAATCAGGCGCTAAACTACCAATATATAAAAATTACATATACCTAGACATATATTGGTGATTATATCCAACTGCTGAAGATGTGTTTCGATGCAGAATTGAATATCTTTCATATTTTATGATCTGCCAAATAGAAACACAAGCAGTACATACATCATCAGCATGCGAGTGGCTGCACACATAAAAGTTTCTAACCCAAATGGTAAATATTCTCTTGTAATTCCATATATAAGAATACCACGAATTCAATTCTCTAATCTGGAAATTTTCCCACAAGATGAAATTAAAGAAGTGGAGAAAGAAAAGTAGCTAGTACATAAGGAATAAACATTTTCATTTCTATAAAAAAAGGGAAATTATATGAACCCCCTAGTCATATTTTTACTAACACATTTCAGCAAAATTAACAAAAGTGCATGTTAGTTTTGCTTAAACTCTTTGGTATTTACTCTGTAAAAAAAGAAAAAAAGAAAAAAAAAAAGAACATTATACAAACATCTCAAAAATAATAAAATAATAAGAATAACCATAAAGACGATATTGAGTAATCATACTGGTGATGATTTTCATGCAGAGGGAATGGAGACTTTGCTTTGGGTCTTTGGTTCTCTTTCCATTTTTTGTTTTGTTTTGTTTTGTCAGAGAGAGAGCAGCCTTTCCTGGTTTTTCGTTTCTTTTCTTTTCTTTTCATTTCTTTTCCTTTGCTTTCCTTTTCCCTTTTGTTTCTCTCATTCTTTTCCAACAGCTGACTATTGTGCAGTTAGTTTCAGTTGAGAAGCAGGCATTTAGAGAAGTCTATAGCAAAGGACAATTGAGAAAATAAAGTAAAAGAGCATATATATATGGATGGTTTTCTTGGCCTCATGTTGAAAAAACTTTGAGATAGGAAGAGAGTCTTCAAGTACTAATGATGATGATGATTTTGTCTATAAGGTTTTTTTTTTTTTTTTGGGTGGGCTTATTCTCTCGATTATTTCCTTTTTTTTTTTTTTTTTCTTCTACCCATGATGATGATCTGGGTTGTCAGGGTCAGGCCAGAAGGAAGAGTATTTCATCCATTCTGCTTCTTGAGGGTTTGTCATGGAGGATTCCTACAATCACAATCAAAAGCATATGCTAACATTTAGGAATTAGGGTTTCTGCAAATTTTTTGCTACTAATTAAACAGACAATAAAGAAAGATTTTCTAGAATTTCTCTTGCTACTTAGGAAGTGAAAATTAGAAGAACAAGTTCTAAGTCATTATCATTCCTATTCTCTTCCCACAGAAAAGGGATGAAGATCATAATTTGATTGTTCTTTAATTTTTTTCTTTTTCAAGAAATTATTCTTATTTACTTAAATAGGTATAAAATGCTTATCTAGATCTTATTCAATATCTAAAGGTAGCAAGTTAAAAACATATATATACAATATTCCCCCAACTCACTAAAGAAAAAAGAAGGAGAAAAACTTTGCCAAGGTATAGAAGTTGTTCACTAACCTTTACTTAAAGGCAAAAAGAGAGAGAGAGAGAGAGAGAGAGAGAGAGAGAGAGGGGGGTCCTAATTTATCTCCACAACTGTGGGTTTCTAGTTTGACATGCATATGCCTACTGCTATATATATATATATATCCTTTACATTTACCATTCGAACATATATATTTTACTACCTCATGACCATCTTAAATTCCTTAAAATTATTTATTTATTTTGTTTGTTTTTTTTGAAAAAGAAAACATAATCTCCTTGTAAAGTCATGACTACTGTGCAGTTGTTAAGAATTATGTTGCATCTTTTCTGTTTAGGTCACTAAAATATATTCCACTCTAGATTTGTTTCTTTTTCTTACTTTTCGTTTTTAATCTTTTTGGTGTTGGTAGAATTCTAACCATTTTAGCATATATTTTCAAACCAACCAGAAGATATTAAAAAAAAAAGAAAAAGAAAAAATTAAAGAGATAAAGAGGAAAAGGAAAAAAGGGTTTCTGGTTCTATCTTTAATTTAAACAAAATAATAAATTAAGACTTGGATTTTTTTTTTATTTTTGTGTGGCTATCTTTCGGTTCTTTCTTATATCCTTGTACCTTTATTTCTTCTCTACATGACTTAATTGTCATTATGAGGAACAAAGGTCATAGATTTCAGAGTCAAAAAAGGTAATGATACTCACTTCTTTGATATTTGTTGATGTGCAACCCATTATTAATTCCTCCAACCCAGATGCAGACCTTCCTCCCAGTTTATGATGCTGTTGCTGCTGCTGCTGCTGATGTTGTTGATGTTGCTGTTGATGTTGTTGGTGCTGTACATTCATGCATTCAAAAAGATAAACACCCATTAAAAAAAAAAAATCATCTTAAAAAGTGAAAAGACAGTTTCATGTTGGTAATATTGCAAATATATCAAAAGTTGAAAACTATATAATATTATCATAAAATGGCTGTACACAAATCGTAATTATATATTCAAATTAATATTATCATGTCTACTTGATAAAAGAGATAATGTATATGTGTAATTCATAATAATGCTAATGAACTAGGAATTATTTTACCTGAAAATTTTCATTTTGGAGCATTATTCGGGACATGTTGTAAGAGTCTTGATCGAGAATAATAGAAGTGTGATGGAGAGGAGGTGGAGAGACGATGGTAGAGATGGGGTGCGAAGGACGAGTGATGTGGAAGGCTGTGGTTGCAATTTGATGATGATGTACGTGTTGATGCTGGTGATGTTCATGGGCCATATGGTGAGGTCTTTGGTGGTGATCCCGCAACTCATCGCATGTGCCTCCAGATGCTGCTGAGGCTTCCCTTGCTGTTGAAGCATCTCCTATTCCCACCTGCAAATTATCACCCCACCATGAATACAATTAATTTGCAACTCAGTCCATTTTCGACTGTTAATATTTTTCTTTTATCTTCTTCAATTTGTATATACATGTGCACGTATTAGCTCTAACAGTTTCAAAATTGATTTGAAACCCAAATTCCACCATTTTTGGTGGGTAATTAATCTAGTTTTAGTTAGCTGACAGTGATATCGATACATAATGACCAAAGTGAGGTCCATGGAGTTTGTCATGCATGCTGCATATGCAAGCAATATTGGGTCACACACATACACACGCACACACATATATATATATTACATATGTGACACAAAGAAATCTTAACTTATAATTAAAAGCTTATAAGTTAATTCCCTTGTATTAAACTAATGTTAATTAATTAAACAGCATTAAATATCATGCTATATACATGAAGTATTTGATTGAGTATGTATATGTAGCAACAATATTTAAGTTGAGATGCATATATTCACCAAAACAATATTTAAGTTGCATATATAGAATAAAATAAAAAATAAAAAAGGCTTTCTTTAATTTATTAGGTGTTAGAAAAATCAAACATTTTGCATGAATTAATGAAAGAAAAAAAAGAATGATTACCTCATCAAAGCTTTTCCTGAAAGGGGCAAAGCTGAAGTGGTCAGATTTCAAATGAGGAATCTCCATGGCATTGTAAGTAGAAGAAATCTGAGCAGCAGCAACAGAGATCTCATCAGGTGATCTGTGCGGAATAGTAGTGATCTCCTTAGAAGAACAGCTTCCACTTCCACTGTGATCTCTTCTAGTAACGCCGCTGGGGTCCACATTATTATTATTATTGTTGCTGCTTCCTTCGCCTGCTGTGGCACTGCATTGCCTTGGTTGTGTTTGATAAAATATCTTAGAGACCACAAGCTCTCCTTCTTTCTCTTCCTCGTGCTGACCCAGATGGTACTGGTGCATAACCCAGTTCGTCTTTTCGGGTTTCCGATTCTTGCCGAAGTTGGTGTAGAGAACCAGGATTTTCTTGCAGCCTTTCTGTTTTCCGTTCACCATCACCGGCCTCGTCTTTCCGGTCTTATGCCACCTTGTTTCACCGCCTTGCAAGTCGCATTCGGTTTGGATTTTTCTCCTCTTTCTTGTCCCGGTCGTGTAGGCTTTCGAGGGTCTGTGGAAGAAATGCCTGCTAAGCCCATCTCTCGTCACTCCTGCATTTTCAAATATATCAAAGTTAGGATGGACTTAGGTGTAACAAACAATGTCTAACCAAGAAGGATTACTAGCATGCATGATAATATATTTATGCAAGGACATTACGATTGTAGCTAAAACATACATTTAGTAGTGACAAAATTAACAACTGCCGTCATTAAAAATATTTGAAATTGAAATGGTGGTGACCTGGAAGTTTCTCAGGATGGGTATAACAAATCCCATCTTCTCCTTCAATTGTAGGGATAAACTCATCAATCAAAGGGTGAGACTTCATGTCTTTGGCTTCTACCTTTGCTTCAAGGTGTTCGATCAGTTCTTGGTCTGTTGGATCAAATTTCACTCCTGCTGGTAGACCTAACCAGTCCTGAAAAAGTTTAAATAAAATAATCAATATTCTAATTTAAGTAAACAATAAAAAGCTACAAAGACTAAAAAAAAAAAAAGATGGAAACCCTTTAATTAAATTCAAATTTTGGTTGGGATGGTTGGGAAAAAAATAAAAAAATTACTTGTAAGAAAATAGTTTCTTTTCATGTAACGCTAAAAAATACAAAATCTAATTTGATATTGTTGGGAAGCCAAGAAAATTTAATTTTGTGTCTTTTATTTTGTTCCTTTTGGGATTAAATTTTACCGGCTTTCCTTCGAGTTTGTGTCCACAACCTGGGCAGTGCTTTGATCCACACATCTGATGTTCTTCGAGCTTTGCGTCGATGAGATCAGAGCTGCTGATGGACCCCAAATTACTCTTATTCATCTCTCTTCTTCTTCTTCTTCTTCTTCTTCTTCTTCTTCTTCTTCTTCTTCTTCTTCTTCAACCCTATAGCAGTAGATGCTATCTTCTTTCTTTCAAACTTGACTTGTCTTTCTCTATCAAATATTTGTCACCTTTGAAGCACGGCTTGCTACTCATATCCCCACTTTGCTCTCTTTCTATATGTATATATATATATATATTA
>QANX01003182.1:137470-149643 GCA_003254975.1 Ochetophila trinervis
AAAAAAAAAAAAAAAAAAAAAAAGATGATAAGGAGCTCACATGGGTTTTGAGCTGGATTGCTGATGATGATGCCTTTGTCAAATGAATGTTGCAGAGAGAGAGAGAGAGAAAGAGAGAAGTATTAGAAGGTTGCTTGATATGCAAGGCAAATGAGCAGTATACTTGATGGACCACCACCACCCCTTCTAATTAAAACTTATACAAAATCATTTAGAAAACAAAGAAATTTTTTTTCTTAAAATATATATATATATATATAGGAAACTTCAAGCACAAGCAAAAAAAAAAAAAAACACCCAAATAATAATTTTTACATGGTACCATGCATACATATATTTTGGTGGGCATTCACCAAAAACAAATTATTTTGGTGGGCTTTTTTATTTCCACATAGGGGGAAGCCTAAAGTACTTTTCACTCATACAAATTAAATCATATATACTAACCAAAAAAGAAGAAGTTATATTTTATGTAGAGATAAGTAAGCAGACGTAGAAGACTAAGAAGGGGAAGCATTGAGTAGGGCCCAGGTTGGAAATTTTGTGCTCTCAAAAGTGTGTTGATGAGATGATGGTTGAGCTTCACGTTTATAACATTCATTCATCAAGGCAGTCAAATTTAAATGATGGAGGGTCCAAATAATGTTGGCTCAACAGATAGATTACAATTATTGTTTATTTTCCTCTTTTTTTTTGTCTTTTTTAACAAAATATTAAGTGAGAGTGAGGAATATATATGTAAGAGAGGATGAAGTTCATAATACAGATTTTATATGCTAAGTATTTCATGAGTAATTTATAAAGAGAGACTTGCTATTTCAGCAGTCATATTGAAAACATTAAGTTTCAATTTATTTAAAAAAAATTAAAATGTTATTTGTCACCACTAATAATAGATAATTTTTAAAATTCATAAGCTATGTATCATTTTAATAATTATCATTAAAATATTTATTTTGTTATTAAAATTTTAATATTAAAAAATAAAATAAAATAATTTTTTTTAAATTAAAATTCATTACATAAATTGTAATTCTATTAATGACTAATACGAATGATAAATAACAAAACTTTATAAAAAAAAAATATATTCAACCAACTGACAACCACTTTTGATAATTAATATTAATATTTAATTGGTCTCATAGTACAAATATTATAGTTGTTATTTTTCTAATTAAGCTTTGTTTTTATGTTGGTAATAATCATCACTGCCTGGCTAATCAATTGATCTTATTTAAACTTTAAAAATGAAAATTTATATGGCAAAATAAACTTAAAAGAGATTTGTTAATTAAACGGTCATATCAAGTATCAAGTCCACTGATAATCCATTAATTACTAGTGGCAAATAATGTATTTCATATATATATGTTATTTTTTCATTAGCATTTAGACAGTGTAAAATTTATCATACCTATTATTAACGATAAAAATATTATTAACGATAAAAATATTATTAACAATAGCTGTCAGTGAAATTTTGTGTATAAATTTTATTTAAAATTCGAAAATAAATAAAAAAATTATATATATATATATATATATAAAATACATAAACGGGGAACCAAAACCATTCATTTTGTAAACAAAATCTTTGATTAGTTTACGCTTTTTGTCCAATAAGGGAATGAAATTGGTTTATCCAATAAGTTACTTTTACGATTAAATAGGGGAACGCTCATATTTTAAAAATGAATATATTTTTATTGTAGAAGTATTATATATATATATATATATATATGTATATACGGTTTTGCTAATATGGAAAACGTAGTCTACCACTCAGTGAGCAATATTTCATTGTAGTCGTTCGATATGCATAATCAAGAGCATTAGACCCACAATTATGTGCACCAGACAGCTATACTAGACTGTCGCCCACTTAGTGATGATGAGCTACATCGCCCATATATAAATATATATATATATATTTATATATATATAAGATGAATTTTAAAATGAACAAATAGACTAGATAGAAAATTTTCTTCTTGTTGCTTACAAGGAACGAGTACAACTCTTATAAGCCTACATGATCAAATAACAACTATAGTAACAAAACAACAAATAAAATAATTATCCTTAAGAGGTTTTATCAAATGAAAAATCCTTAGAGTCCTTGAGAGAACATAAGTTTGAAGCCTCTTCCTTGCTTTGGATATAGACATTATCGTGCCCCCTCAAACTATGGTGAAGAATGGAATGAACACCTAGTTTGCTCCTTAAATATTGAAATTGTGCTTCCAATAATGGCTTGGCTAATAAGTCATCTACTTGTTGTGGTGAGAATAAATACCAAGTCAAAAGATATCCATTAGCAGTCTTCTCTTTGACAAAGTGAAAGTCAATGTCAATATATTTGACATGAGCATGAAGAACATGATTAATAGTCATTAGAAGAGCATTGATACTGTCACAAAACAATTACATTGGCTTAGACTAATGGAGACCAATTTTCCATAAAAGATATGATATCCATGTTAACTCTGCAATTGTTGGCCATGACTCGACATTCTGCTTCAGTACTAAAGCATGAAACTGTACGTTGCTTTTTGGTAGACCAAGAAATACAATTCGCACAATAAAATATACAGTAGCCAATCGTGCTTGGTCAAGCTTTTTTCCTAAATTTTATCTTATCTTTTCTTCACATAGAAAGCTTAACAAGCCCGATATGATTTGGGTCGTTTGACCAATCCTTGTTGCAACAGTTGAGAACATTCTTCTCTTGCTAGGTTTAAAGAAGTTATTCCTGGGTGAGTGGTGTTGGTAGGATTGATATCCTTATTATGCTTGAAGGGTAATTGAATGAAGAAAATTTTATTTTTTTAGAAAGAATAAAAGCGGTTGAACTTGTCATGGCTATCAACATATAATTTAAGAGGCTTGGTTTTTTCTTCTTAAAAAGCTGGAGCTATTTTTTGTAATGAGAATAACTTTGGAGTATTGGTGTATGGTTTGGAAATCCCTTTATATTTAAGACCAGTAGGAATAATTTTTAACTTCCCAGCTTGGCAGTAGATATCCATACTAATAAGAAAATATTTATATGAGAGTTTACTGCCTAGAACCTTGGTCCAAACGATGCACCGAGGGAAGAACGTGATTCCAATTTTTGATATAGTAATCAATTTTGTTTATTAATAGCTGTGATTCTATATAGAGAATTCATGCTTCATCAAGTAAGATGGAGTGATTATGCTCTGGTGTCCATGTAACCAAGCATTTTGATAAGAATATCATACCTCGAAAGGACCAAGTATATTTCCATAATAGGAGTTGGGAGAGATGATATTTCCAAGCATTTTCTTTATGTAGCTATTTTTATTCTAAGAAGAGGGATTCAACATTAGCATCTTTTTATTGAGGGTTTTAAACAGTTGCTTGAATTTGTTGCATCATTCTGATTGTATTTCATAGGGAATAGAGACAATATAAACCTGCTTCATATTAGGATCACTGTATCCATAAAGCATATAATACCTTTGAGACATTCTCTGATAATGGAGATCAAGATATTTTCTCTTTAGAGGACATCTCATTGTAAAATCTTATTTCCATATTTGAGTATCAATGAGCCTATGGTCCCCAATGAATTGTTGATATATAGCCCCTAAGAACTATACCAGCACTTTCTACTTTGATGAATTGGATCTTTTTGTATTATCCAAAACTTTCGAACCAATCTCTAAGAGTTCATGTGAATCTGAAAGCAAATTCTTTGAGGATGACTTGGAGATCCGCACATGACTTTGTCATTTGTAAATCAATCTAAGTTCCAAATTCACCAATTATGCTTTGTCAATGAGTATGTAGAAGATCATCAAAAGTGAACAATGGTTATGCCTTAGGCTTAAGAAAGTTGTCTGGAGGTTCATTGCTTTCTTTTGACGATTTTTCAATAATAGGATTTGTGGTTTCGACTTTCTGATTTTTTTGGCATGGATTAGTCATGGAGAGCATGAGATCCAGTAGAGGTGGCCATAAGTAAGTTGGTAATATATGTAATTTCTCATTTCGATTTAAGTCCTTCATTGGATAGATTGGATTATTCAGAATCTGAATCAGATAGGTAAGATACTGCAATTGCTGCCATATTTTGTAGGGGAAATTTTTCATTCTGATTCTTGAGGTCCTATGTTGGGAATTTCTCAATTTTAGAAGAAGCCATACTTACTCCATATGAATTTTTTAAGGAACATGGTTTGGAACTAGGTGTTTTGGAGATGGTTGGATGTTTAAAATCTCATGGGTCATTTTGAAAACTCCAGAATAGTCTGGTATAGATGTATAGGTATAGTGTCTTGTAAAAAGAGGGCCAATATGATCTCCAATGCTTTCTTCCTAGATAATCATCAATTTGTTTTAGCTAAGCTTTTAACCTTTTAATCTTTATTTCATTTGCATCAAAGTCTAGACCAAAATACTGGTGATTTATAAACTTTTTGAGATCAAAGTCAAGCTTTGAGGTTTTTTTATGCTAATTAGTGTAAAGCCTTTTGACTTCTCCAAAGAGGAAGTCAAGCTTGGGATCAGACATGCTTTTTTGAATGACTATCTTGTCTATTTTTGTGTCAAGCCATTTTAAAACTTGATTCTAGGCTTGAGAATTCAAAGTTTGCCCGTTGAGGACTTATTCTGCCTGGGAAAAATGATTAGTCTTTCCTTCATGAAGGTTTACCTTGGGTTGATGAAAAGCTTTCCCGATACTTTAGTGGATGAGTTTACTTGCATTTCTAGAGTAAAGAATTCTTCCTTATAGTTTTGAGATGCCGATGAAAACATCATACATAGAGTCGCTATCTAAACTAGTGATGATATTGGGACGGCTTTACTAGATCTGCTAAGGAGGAGGCCTTCTTCTACTAAATTTTTAAAAGCCTTTTTGTATATGGGAAAAAAATCATGCTTCTTGTGAAGTCCGATTCATGGAATATTTGGGTCATCCAAAGAGTATATCTTTCTGGTGGCTGTAAGAACTTTTTGAACCTTTTCTTTTTTTCTTGCGTTGGCTTGGTATCTCCTTATCACTATCTTCTTTGTGTAGCCAACAATCACAATCTAAATTGCACATTGACGGATCTGTCTCCCATATAATATGACCATCAATTTTATCAGTGAAGATCTTGGTTCCATTAGCAAGGAGTCTGCTCACATGAATTTCTTCTTCAGCATCTACTAGAATGATGGTCATGGACTAGAATATTGAAGAATTGGTACTTGAATATGCTTTAAGTTCTTAAAGACAGTCTTAACAATACATTTGCAAGTAATATGAAAATTAAGTCAGCTGCCTGTATGGATATGGATTCTTGATGCAGCTTTTCATAGTTTATGAGCTATTCTAGAGGAATGACTTTTATCAATTCATTTGTAGTAGCTCATTTAGGGATTTGGATAATGGGAGGTCTCCTATCTACCGTGATGAGCAGAGGATCATAGAATGACTAGGGAGTTGAGATCAATAGCATGATTTTGCAACCTATAAATAATTTGGTGATGAAGTGTTGCTGCATAAGCTGAGATAGTATGTTCTGATTAGGTTATTTGGACTTGAACTTTGAATAATTTTGAGAGATTTAGGTCTTTCAAAGGAACATTAAAATTTGGATAGAAAGAAAGAACAATACTCCCAGCATGGAGGGTAGAAAGAGTTGTGCCAATAACTTCATGTTCTTAAAGAACATATGTGGAATTTAATAGGGCAAGTCTAACCACAACAAGTAAACCCTTTTGTCCATGAAGCGTGAAGGTAAGTCTAACAGCCACAAAATGAAGATGAGTATATACTTCAGCCTTTCATCTGTTAATGAGATTAAGAGGAATCTCAATATCTAAATACTGCTCTTGAGAGGTGTGATAATTCAAGATGCGGAAATATAATCTTGAATTTATGAACAAGAAAGAAATAGAAGAAAGAAGAAGCAGAGGAAAACAGAGAGTGAAAGAAAAGGTAAAGCTGGTTTCATTTCATTATCTTCAATACAGTACAACTCAAGTTAATCATGATATATATTTATTGATTAATACAAAGGCTATTATAGTAATTTTACAGAATAAAGCCTCAACTGAAACTCTAATTAGTTATAACAATAACTAACCGACCACTCTTTGACATGGCATGCATATCTGTCATGTACATAAGCTTTGAGTTCTTAAGTGCTTGACTTTACTGCACATCAAATACTCTAACATCCTCCCTTAATTCAAGCACTCCTTAGCTGTGAGTAAACCAAGGGTTGATGCTTAATTTTGAATCTAAGTAAACAAACCTTGTTGTGCCCAAAGCTTTAGTAAAAATATTTAATGTTTGTTCCTCAATTGGTACATATCGGATTTCCATTGTTCAATTAAGAAATTTATCTCGAACATAATGGATATCTATCTCAACATGTTTACTTCTTGAATGCAAAACTTGATTATAAACCAAAGCTACTGCTCCCAGGTTATCACACCATATAATAAGTGGTTTGAGAACCAATCCAAGTTCTTTTGTAAGCTCAAGTAACCAGCTGCAAGTGATCTGTATTCAGCTTCTGTGCTTGATCGTGCCACCACATATTGCTTCCTACTACTCCATGAAATTAGATTAGCTCCCAAAAATATACAATAGCCACTAAAAGACCTTCTATCATTTGGATTACATGCCCAATCACTATCAATAAAACCATGAAATATCAGCCTTTCTTGATCTGGCTTCTTCAAACTCAAACCCAAGTCAGATGTACCTTTTAGATACCTAAGAAGTCTTTTACAAGCCTCCCAATGACTTGTTCCAGGAGCATGAACAAACTGACACAACTTGTTCACAGCAAAGGTAATATCAGGTCTTGTAATGGTAAGATATTGTAAAGTACCTACAATGCTTCTATACTCTTCTGGCAGTTTTAGAATGTCCCCATCATGAATAGATAGATTCCTTCAAATTAACATGGGTGTTGAGTAACTTATGGCTTCATTCATTTTGATTTTTATCAACAAATCTCGAACATATTTCTTCTGAGATAACTGAATTCTGGTTGCATTTCTGTTAACTTCAATTCCCAGAAAATAACTAAGGTTCCCCAAATCTTTAAGAGATAACCCACTATTTAATTCAGAAATTAAAGTAGAAACAAACTCAGAATTTGATCTTGTAATCACCAAGTCATCAACATAAACAAGAACAAAACAATGAATGCCTTTGTTTTTCAAAATGAACAAAGAGCTATCAGCCACATATCCAACAAAACCACGAGACAATAAAGCAAATTTCAGTTTATCATACCAAGCTATTGGAGCTTGTTTTAAACCATATGATGTTTTTTTGAGCTTGAAAACATAGGTAGGATGCTCTTTGTTCAAATAACCCCCAGGTTGTGTCATATAAACTGCTTCTTGAAGAGTACCATTCAGAAAAGCATTATTGAAATCAAGTTGCCTTATAGGCCAGTCAAAAATAAAAGCTAAAGTAAGAATAACTCTTATTGTAGAAGGCTTGACAACTGGACTAAAGGTTCCAAAGTAATCAAAGCCAGGCTTTTGATGAAAACCTTTAGCAACAAGCCTTGCTTTGTACCTTTCCACAGAGCCATCAGCTTTGTATTTGACTCTATAGACCCATTTATTCCCCACCACATTCAAGTTAGGGGTATAAGGGACTAAAGTCCATGTACATGTCTTCATGAGAGCATTGTACTCCAAATCCCTAGCAGCCTTCCATTCTGGATGTTGAAGAGCAAGTTTAGCCTTTTTAGGTTCTGAAGTGAACATAGTGCCAAGATCCGGTGGAGAATAAGCTACATTTGGAGGTGATTCAGCTTGATAAACCTTTGGTTTAACAATGCCACTCTTTGATCTTATAGTCATAGAATGAGCATTTTGATGAATAGGTAAATCAACAGTATTATATATTTCTGAAGCATTCAAAGGAACCTTGTTCTCAGCAGGTAGATGAGACAAAGAAGCAATATTAGAATGAATAGAAGCAGCAACAGTGTTCTGACATGAAGAACTTGAATCAGTAGAAGTCGATCTTGAAGGACTCAACTCAAGATAGTTGAAATTTAAGTCATTTTGTCTATCTTTGCTTATGGTTGAAGATGATGACTCATGTTCAGATGATATTATCTTAGCAGATGAAGTCTGACTTGTGGCATTCAATGAATCAACTTTTGGAGAACATGTCACAACATTTAAAGGAACAGAGGAGTACTGACTAACCTTTGTTGGGATTAACACATTTGTTGGAGTTGTGAAGCTAGTGAGAAAAGGGAATTATCTTCATTAAACACCACACTATTTGATATATAAACCTTACCCAATGGATGTAGGCATTTATAACCTTTATACTTTTCAACATAACCAAGAAAAACACACTTGGAGGTATGAAATTGTACCTTTTTCTTATGAAATGGCCTCAAATAAGGAAAGCATGAACATCCAAAAGTCTTCAATCTCTCATATTCAAGAACTCTGCCAAATAGTTTGTGAAAAGGACTGAAATAGTTCAAAACCTCAGTAGGAAGTTGATTGATAATAAAAAGAGTTGTACTGAAAGCTTCCCACAAGAAAGCTAAGGTCATGTGTGATTGTGCAAGTAAACTGAAACCAGTTTCAACAATAATCATGTGCTTTCTCTCAGCTCTACCGTTTTGGTGATGTGTATATGGGCAAGAATTTCTAAAAAGAATGCCATGTTGCTTTAAGCAAGACACAAAGCTTCGATACTCACCCCCCCCCCCCAGTCTGATTGAAGGCTCTTAAGCTTGGTTGAGAATTGTGTCTCCACCATTTTATGAAACAACATAAACACATTCAAAGCTTTTGACTTTGTCTTCAAAGAATAAATCCAGGTATATCTAGTATAGTCATCAACAAAATGGATATAGTATTTATATCCTTCCTTTGAAATTGTTGGAGATGGACCCCATAAATCTGAATTAATTAATTCTAATGGAGCTGCTGTTTTTGTAGCAATTGATGAAAAATGGTCCCAATATTGCTTTCCAAGCTTACAAGCATCACAAAAAGACAAGTCAAGAGTTGTAGCTTTATTATCAAACTAAGAATTACAAAGTTGAGCAACTTTTCTTAAAACTGGAAGAGACATGTGTCCCAATCTCCTATGAAGAATGTCAGCATTTGTCTTAGACATTTTATTAACTGACAAAGATGTGGATGTTTCCAAAGATGGAGACAACTTATTTGTACAAGTATAATAAGTATTAACAGCAACTTGATTTTTAGACAAATCATATAGGCACAAATCTGAAGCTGTAACACTAGCAGCGGGTTGATTAGAGGAGCACTCTCAATGAGCATGAGCATCTAGAGCCAAGTCTGAAACCATTGGTGGTGTTGAAATGAACTTGCCAACATGAAGACAAACTGAGGACTGTGAGTTAGACCAAGCTGGAACCTGCAACTTGTAAAGACCTCATTCAAGAACCCCTTTAAGAACCACTGCTCCCCGCTGGTTTTCCTTAATATGGCACACATTAGTTGAAAACTCAATCACAACAGTATTATCTTGAATGAGTTTAGAAATGCTAAGCAAATTCTTAGTTGTTGCTAGTACAATCAAAATGTCTTTTAGCATGAGAGAATAACCAAAAGCATTCTTAAGAACTGTGTGACCAACACCGATGATTTGTATTCCTAAACCATTTCCAACAAGTAACTCACCCTTACCATTATAATCGATATGCTAAAGTAGACCGGAGCTGGTTGAAGCAACATAATTTGTTACCCCACTATCAAAATACCAGCTAGGATCTCCTACTGGAATCGAAGTGATGCAGTTTGAGGGCAGAAAATTTGAGCTTGGATATAAGTCACTAGGTCCATGAGTATATTGAGAAGATGAAGCTATTAGATTAATAGTTTGAGCATCCGAAGAATGAATTGGACCTATAGCTGGAAAGGCAGCAAACAATGCTTGACTTGCATTACTTGGTTTAACTGTTGCATTTGACTGAGAATGACCAAAGCCAGTAGGTGTGGAAGTTATATTGTAACCATTGAACCCAACTTGTGGACCAAAGTGCTGACCATATGGTCCATAATGCATCTGAGAACACTGAGATATAACATAGCCTGAAAATTGAACCATATTTCCCATAGGAGATTGAGAGGTAGAGAGGTAGAATTCTTATGAAAAGATTTGAATTCACGACCATTTGGATTACTAGCATGTGAATCTTTATAGTTCATAGGAGAAAGTGACTAAACAGTGTTAAAAGCATGCTTGGAATTAAAGTCCACGGATGTATTGGCTGAGTTCAATGTATCACCATTAGCAGTATACAAACCATCCTTTATGCAATTATTTTGTCCACTCACATTATCAAAATCAGTACTAGAGTTCACCAGATTCACAGAATTACTAAATTGAGAACTAAGATCAACAACTGCAAAAGTATTACTTGTCTCAAGTCTATGTTCATAATAGAGTAAATGTTGTTTTACCTCTTCAAGACCAGGTAAAACAGGTCGTGTTGTTAGATTTATGATGAGTATCTCATATTCAGCTCCAAGACCTCCTAGAACGTATGAGACAAGATCTTCTTCACTCACAAATCCACCTCCGGCTATTAGTTGATTAGCTATGTTCTTCATTTTCAAGTAGTAATTTGAAATGCTCATAGAAGCTTTCTTAGTATTCTAAAGTTGAATCTTCATTTGTAGCAGATTCATTTTGGACTTGGAAGCAAAATTAAGCTCAAGAACTCTCCATATACGTCTGGATGTTTTAAAACCAATAACCAATCCAACAATTGATCTAGATATTACTGCTACAATCCATCCAAGAAGAAGTTGATCTTGTAGAATCCAAATTTGTTGCTCAGAGGAAAAATCTTTCAGAATTCCTTCATCAACTTCACAATTTAGGGCTATTATATCCTTCATAAACAGAGGCTTTTCCTTAAGCACATATTTATCCAATTTGTGCCCCCAAAGCAAAGCAAGAACTTGTGTTTTCCAAATTAAGAAGTTTCCATAATCTAATTGCAAAATTGAACTTGGAAATGGCAAAGTCGTAATCAAACTTTTGCTTATCAGATCCATAGCTGGTTGAGAAATTATCGAACTAGTATTTTGCGTTTTTGGAGCTTGACGATTACAATGTAATTAACTTGCCATTGTTGTAGTTGTTAAGCTTTGATACCATGTGATAATTCATGATGCAGAAATATAATCTTGAATATATGAACAAGAAAGAAATAGAAGAAAGAATAAGCAAAGGAAAACAGAGAGTGAAAGAAAAGATAACAGTGGTTTCATTTCATTATCTTCGATAGAGTACAACTCAAGCTAATCATGATATATATATATATTGATTAATACAAAGGCTATTATAGTAATTATACATAATAAAGCCTCAACTGAAACTTTGATTAGTTATAACAATAACTAACCGACTCTTTACCACTATTTGACGTGGCATGCTCATCAGTCATGTACATAAGCTTTGAGTTCTAAGGTGGCCTGAATAAGACATGTATCAAGTTTGGAGGCTTGAACATATTCTTTAACATGAGGCCTATTGGTGTTGATTACCTGTCTAATACTCATGGTGAAGGAATGTTGTCTTTTGTAAAGATTGTAAGGACTCAGAAGTGGAGGAGTTGTTTCAGATATTTGAATACATTCTCGAACATAGGTGTATTCCATACGGATTTTTTATGTTTGAATAAAAAGTTATTTTGATTGTTTATGAGAAAGAAATAGCTGAAGAGGCACACATAGGTTCAATTGAGGTGGTAAAAGATGGAGGAGAGTCCATGACTAGATTAAGATCTTACTCAACACCATTCTTAAAGTCATTCATATCCCTCCTAATTCAAGAAGAGTTAAGCTCTAATACCATTATTTACCGAGAGTTAGTGTATTTTCTTTCTATTTGTATAATATTATAGTATAATTAATACTTTATTTTTATTCACACTTATTCACAGTAAATTTGTGCCGATCATGATATATGGAAAACTAGCTGATATTTTATTAAGAATAAAGTGGATAAATAAAATAAGATGTAATCAATTAATAATTAGGTAAAACAACAAAATGTTTCTATATTGGGTTGATATACATAAATTCACTCAGATGGTTGACAGCCCTTTAAGCCTATATATAGTTGTATTAACAAAGCATATATATATATATATATATATATATATATATATATA